>CAKAOH010021606.1:0-67849 GCA_916701665.1 Sebastiscus tertius | reverse complement strand
AAGAATACTTTAAAAAAGCCAACATAACTGGGCAAGATCAATATCATGTGAATGTGTACAGTGTGTGCGCTTGAGTTGCTTGAGTTGTGCTGTTCATGTCCAGTTCTTCATAATTTATGTGCCAGGTCTGGGTGAATACTCGATTCTGATTGGCTACAGCCTACTAAGTAGTTCCAGTGAAATTGCCTGTTCACCGTTCTAAATTAATGCGCTGGCTACAAAGACTATTAATGTCTTATTTGCAACAAGTTAGTCCTTCAGTCATCCTCTGAACACCACAGGATGATGACTGTAACACACAAGCAGCAAGAAGCAAATTACACTGCCCCTCTGGACTAACTGGTACTTGACATTGATTTGGGATCATTGACATGACTGGTGAGCTAGCTGGTGTTGTTGTTAAACATACTGCCCAATTATATTTACTGTTTGTCAACAGTATGCAATATTGTTCACTTTGAATCTTGCTAGTATGACGTTAGCTTTCTGACTAACAGCTGAAATTGTATCTAAGGTCTGTCCTATTTCCTGGAGCAGTGAATAACGTTTCCATTGCACAAGCAACTTATGGGATGCTAATGCTTGTTCCAGGTATTAGCAAACCCCCAGGTGTTACCAAGGGTCTTATTTTTTTCTTTGGCAAGTGACCATGGTATAATAACCGAGATAATGCCCTTCAAGGTGTCCATAATCACTTAAGATATAATAGTCCTGGCCTTCTACCTTTTAAATGCAAATGTATCAGACATGCAAATAGGCATACTAGATCAGTTCTGAAATTGAGTATATGAGAAAACATCACCTACTGGACAATAGTTAAGCAGGGAAATACACAGTAAGTGGTTGTCAGTTTGAAATGCAGACAAAAAAGAGTTGTTAAACTTACAGCTGATCCTTTGGATCCAGGGATACCATCAGTACCAGGGTTACCCTGAAGATAGAAAGAGACAAAGCAAGTGAATGCACCGCAATAATCATAACTGGCCATGATTCAGTTATTGTTCTGGGAGTGATTAGTCTGATCAATGTTAGAATATGTTGTTATTAACAGCCTTTCTACAGTTCAGTTCATTTATCACCTGAAAAAAATAATAGTAGTTGCTTCAAAATTGATTATCATGAAATTTTCCTCAGTAACTAAATAATGCTTTGCTATAGTTAATATAATACTTCTTTTAAATACATGTTTATATCATCACATACAGAAGCGCCAGAAGGTCCGGATGATCCAGGAGTCCCAGATTCTCCACGAGGTCCCTGAGCACCCTCAGGTCCACGAGCACCAGTAGGACCAGCTTCTCCCTGATTAGCAAAAGAGAGGAAAGAAGAGATGACATTACATGAATATATAAGCAAAGATCTTGGGATGTTTCAGTACATATAATAATTGGTAATCAGATAAAATAAAACAAACAAATCCAACGGAAAACAAGCTATAAACCAAGAGCTTCAACTGAATTTATATTTTTTTTTAAATCAAATGGTCTCAAACATGCAATAAAGGGAAGACTTTATAGGTTAAAGCACATATATACAATCCTAAAAGTAGAGATACACAAAGGTATTGCAAATGTGCATTTCAAGTGACCAATGTTTGCCAAAAATTGTTTACAGTGTTTTACAATTTAAGGTAGAAAACAGCAAAATAATTGAAAACAACTACTGTTTAAATGTGTGAAATGTGAAAGAGGAACTCATCTGATAAGATGAATGAAATAAAAAGAAAACAGAAAGTATTAAAGAGGGTATTTAACATACATGTAACATTAGCTGCAACTGCGCAGAGTCAGAAGGGTGTAAATAGCATAAAATATGAAAATGCTTTCTGAGTAAGATCTAGGATCTACCTTATAATGGGAAAATGACAAGACATATATAACAGCACAGATCACCTGAACAGACAGATGTACATATTACAGTATTGGGTATAAATTCAAGGACACCCCTGTACTGTGAATATGTGAGAACGAAAAATGATGTCTAATGTGGAAAGTAACTTTACTTAAGTACAATTCTGAGGTACTTGTACCTTACTTGAGTATTTTAATTTGAAGCCACTTTATACTTATACTGCACTACATTTATCTGACAGCTGCAGTTGCTTTGCAGATGAAGATTTTATACAAATACCAGGCGTTGTTGTAACACAGTAAATTAAGTCGATGGAAAGTATATGAAATGAGTAAAGTTAGCTCTACCGCAGTCGGCTACAATAATAAAATGGTGTTTCCATGTTAATGCATCAATAATAATAATAATAGTGATAATAATTCAATATAAAATAAATATGCAACACTGACACAGTCCACTTTGTCTGTATAGTATAGTTTAGTATAGTAGAGTATGTTAACACTTTGATTTTGCCGATAATACGTTACTTAAGTAAGGTTTTGAATGCAGGACTTTCACTTGTAACAAAGTGTTTTTAAATTGTGGTATTTCTACTTTTACTTCAGTAAAAGATCTGTTTTGCCACTTCCTTTTTTTTGGTAGCTAGTTTTAACTCTATATATACATTTATGTTTAACTACCGCTACACCTGCTCATATAGCATTTCACAAGCAAGCCAGCCCGTCCATCAGGACGGTTTAGCTAAATTAAGGGGAAATAATCATATTTCCTGCTGTGACCACGACTCCGTTCACCACTCTCACATTAGCTATCTACCTGAAATGCCGTGTACATGTACAGTAAATCATGATTGGATGTCTGTTGACTCTGTTTTGCTGGAGTTTGTGTGCGTCTGGCTGCAGATTACACTTCAGGGTGATTGCTTCTGCTGCTGGCTGTTAATATCTGATCTTATGTGTCTGTCTTCCTATATGAAGCACTATTTGGAATTAATAGTGAATTTATTCCTTGTGGTTGCTGAGCTCATTTTTCTATCGATTGCTGTTGTGTTGTGTTTGAATATTAGTATGAGTGCTGTGGGCTGAATTGGTTTGTAGCATGTCTCCTCCTTGTTGCTGTTGTTTTGGGGACTTAAACATCATGTCACTGTTGTCTTGCTGCACACAGCTTTACTCACATAATTATTTCCCTGTGATGACAGCGGCTTAACAGGAAACACACATGGCTATTGTCGCATAAACATTTTCCTCACACACTTCATATTCACCTTAACAACAGAGACATATTTCAACTCTAATGTTTAAAGTGTTTTATGTGACATCTTGCTTTGTTATTCTTCATACACTAATTAGGCCTATATCTGAATTGTACTGTTCTATGGTTTATGCATGGCATCATTGCCGACCTTAAACCTATATGTATTTTCATCTGCTGCTTTTAATAATAAGAAATTTGCTTGTTACTTGAACTTAAGTGAATAATTATCTTCTTCTTAGTCTGCTGATAAATTTAGGTCCATCTCAAATCACTAAGTATTGTACTGGTCAGGGTTCAACGTTAATGTATTTTTTCACTTGCCTGACTCAGTTTTTACTTGCCCCTATACAAATAATTTTATTTTTTAGTGTTTATAAAATAACAACAAAGACTAAAGTTAATTGTCATGTTTTATCCACATTGCTCTCGAACTGGTAGAAAACTGCGCAATACATAGTTTGACTTTTGCCCAAATCCTCGCTTGCGCTTCAGCTCATAAACTTTGTCTTTATCTGCCGTCATTCTCGCAAAACACCGATTGGTATTGCACATGTACAACTCTCAACAGAGATGAGAAGGAAGCGAGATGGCTAAATCTTTAGCTACTTCCATCATCAGCTCCGAAAAAAAGATGTGTTTAATTATTTTTTACCACTTGCCCAATTGGGCAAGTGAGTTGCTAGATTTACTAGCCCGACAGGGCATTTTACTTGCCTGAGGCAAGCGGGCAAGCTTTATTGTTGAGCCCTGCTGATGAGGTCAGAGCAGAGACACCAAATATATAAATTCTGTATGTACATTATTTGTATAACAATTCTGTGAATGGGCTGACTAAAATGAATTGATAAATTGCATATTATCTGGATTAATTAGAGAAAAAAAATGAAAACGAACCGTTGTTCAGAAACACATTTTTGGAGTTTAATGGAGTTTAACATTTAAATAAACAAAATAATCTATTGTCTGTCTTTTCAATGTTGTTTAAAGTGTGCTATCCAAAGCCAGGTGCATAATGTTGTGCAGACCTTCTGGTTCAGTATAGAAATAAGACTTATCTAACCTACAGTATGGACACTAGCCAGAGGTCTTACCACACAGGTGCTTTTATGTTGGTGAATTGAATTCCTTTGTTATTGCTGCAGCTTTGTAGCTTCACAGACTCAATAGTATGATATTAATAGAGTGTTTGTGAAAAATGGTGATGTTGTGAATTTTTCTTTTCCCAAAAGCCCACTTTCAAGGCCAATATTTTACTAGCTCTTAAACTAAAGTGAAAAGTGGGACACAAGGAAGGAACATCTACATCTGCCAGTTTTATGGAAAGTTGTGGAAGAAATTCTCAGTATTTTAGAGGCGGTAGTTTGGCTTTTATAAATAATACAATGTCAAAACTGAACTGGAGCTGGGTACAAGTTGCCTTGCTTGGTTAGATCTTTTCAGTTCAAGAGCACGTTTCATAGTCAGTTGAGGTTCAGATAAGTGTGTTGTTTTTGTCAAGCTGGCTTTTTATTGTGTTAGTCTTGGGTCCTTTTTACTGCAAAGCCTTGCTCATAATGCTCAGAGAGGAAAAGAAGAAAAGGAGGCTTCTTTTCATGAGCTCTCAGGCTCCTGAAGGTACAGCACCATAACGAAATATGAGATTTTTAACATTCCTCACCATGGGACACTTCCTCGAATACTATAAAGTCCCACAAAGACACACATTCACACAGAGACTCGCCTGCAGACAAACACAAAGTGTTTATGCTTGTAAGTTGATACAATACATAAACACACACAGACACCACACTTTTTCACATCTTGAGTCTAGCTCGCCTTGATTACTTCAAGGAAAACTCTTGGATTTTGTAAAGAGAGACTTTGTAATTCCTTAAAGATTTCCCAAACTATCAAGGGGCTTGAAGAAAGCAAACCAGCAGCACCGGGCCCTGGAGCACAGAGCTGAGTCTGTCTGCCATGCAGGGGGAATAAATCAGATGCAAAGCAGAGAGAGAAAAGACAGTAAGAGGGAGTAAGAGAGGGAGAATAACACTTTAAAACCCCCTCCTCCCTAATTTTCCACACAGATGGAGGCTTAAAGCACTTTTCAATGCGGAGCAGCCTTCTCCGATTTCACTTAAGCATTTCAACTTGTCCCCACAAAATCCTCCCTGAGCTGCGCGCTGCCATTTTCTGAGATATCAACCTTTTTAATTTGATTCAAGAAGGTCTTTTTCTAACTACACAGAATTCACACACTCACACACACAACTTTGTTTTTGTACCAGAGAAAAAAATCCAAAGTAAGTGGGCGGTAGTTCAATTGTGATGGTTAGTTTTCTCATAGAAAGGAAGGGACAGACAGTTACTTACTCTCATTCACAGAATAAACTCAACAAAGGTGAAGATGAAGAGGAAGTGGGGGTGCTTTTAGGTAACTTGAGACTTACCTTTGAACCAGGAGAGCCAGGGAAGCCTGGAGCTCCAGAGGGACCGACAGGGCCCTACAGAGAAGGAGAGAGACAGTCTGTCAGCTCAGCTCAGCTATTAATAACAGACATCCAGGTGTATAGAGACTGCTGTTGTACTACAGAGGGAGTTGTGTGTGGAGAAGTGGAGATGGATTTCATACACAGTAGTTCTTACTAAATTCATGAAAATGAAAATAAAATGATGAAAATGAATTAAAAGAGACCAAATATGATACTTACTGGGGGACCAGCAGGACCGGCCAAGCCATCATTTCCACGTGCGCCCTGAAATAAACAATACATTCTCAGTACTTGGCATCAAAAACGTTGGTCCTAATGTTTTATTAATTACTAGAGCTGTCAATCGATTCAAATATTTAATCACGATCAATCGCAAATTAATCACACATTTTTTATCTGTTCAAAATGTACCTTAAAGGGAGATCTGTTAAGTATTTAATACTCTTATCAACATGGAAGTGGGCAAATATGCTGCTTTAAGCAAATGTATGTAAATATTTATTATTGGAAACAAGTAACAACACAAAGCAATGACAAATATTGTCCAGAAACCCTCACAGGTACTGCATTTAGCATAAAAATATGCCTAAATCATAACATGGCAAACTCAAGCCCAACAGACAACAACAGCTATCAGTGTGTCGGTGTGCTGACTTGACTGTGACTTGCCCCCAAACTGCATGTGATTATCATAAAGTGGGCATGTCTGTAAAGGGGAGACTCGTGGGTACCCATAGAACCCATTTACATTCACATATCTTGAGGTCAGAGGTCAAGGGACCCCTTTAAACCCTGGCCATGCCAGTTTTTCCTCGCCAAAATTTAGTGTAAGTTTGAAGCGTTATTTAGTCTCTTTCACGACAAGCTATATGACATAGTTGTTACCAATAGATTCCTTTGATTTTTTCTAGTTTGACACCAGTATCTTCACTCTAGCTTTAAAACTGAGCCCGCTACAACCTAAAAGTTATTATCGTGCTAACTTTGACAGCCCTATTAATGACTTATACAAAACTATTCAATTCAGGAAACTGGTACAGGGTTGTAAAAGATTAAACTGGACACAATGAGTTTAACGCCTCTGAATTACAGTGCAGTTATTAGCAGTTAACAAATAAAAGAACTCCTTTGAATTAGAGTACAGAGATGGAGACTTGGACTCAAGTTGCACTTCAGTCGCACTCACAGTGAGTTGAGACTTGACTTTGACTTACAAAAAATGACTTGTGAGCATCTCTGGGTTTGAGAGGCTAAAAGGTTAAATTACAGTAGATTATAAACTGTCATTTGTTGGAGACACAGTACGGTTGTACCCTGAGTGACGTTAGTCTATATCTATTTTTAGTGGCAAAATACATTTATTTACTTTAAAGAAACGTTTTCATTGTGCGTTTTTTTTCATATTGCATTGCAATATGCTGTTTAAAGTGATCATGTATCAAACAACTATTCAATGCTGATACTGCATGCTAATAGATAAAGGAGTAATAATATAGTAAATGCTTTGAATTCCTTAGATATAGCTATACTGTGTTCTGAGCAGACCGGATGGCATGCAGCAGATGTTAGAACGTTCATTGCAACCATGAGAGGCTTGAGACTTGTGAGCATCTCTGTTAAGAGTACAGAATATGCTGCCTGACTCTATTTTAGACACTAATAAAGCAAAATGAATCATGTAATCCATCTGTTGTGAATCAGATGATGAGTTTTTGATAAAAAGACGTCACTCACAGCAACTCCACTGGGTCCAGGACGTCCTCTCTCGCCAGGCAGACCACGGGGTCCCTGTGTAGGTGAGGGAGAGGAGGAGATCAATCACTTCATCATTATAACTGAGTCTAGATTTGTACATGTTTTTTTTTTGTTTTCACATATTGTTGTTGTGACGTCCAGAATTACACACCATTGGTCCGGGGGCACCGTTCTCTCCGGGAGCACCAGACTCACCCTAAAGAGAGGAAGAAATACGTGGCTGTTAGCTGTTAGTATTGGTAATCTTGGCAACAACTACTCTTCCTGGAATCAATGACAATCTCATACCAATTGTTACTGATGTTGTATTTTGCTTAGAGATGCACCGATACAGATACAGGATCGGATATCGGGCCGATACTGACTCAAATAGCTGGATCGGGTATCGTGACAATGGGACTGATCTATTCAATTTAATTTTATGTTTATATACTATAACATTATATACTGTCATTTTAACTCCTGTGTAAGTTTTGATCAATTTGTTGCTGCATTATAAAGGTTCACACTTGAATTGTAATTCCTGTTAATGTTGAAGATTTTTTATCAAGTTGCTGGTGCACAATCTGTATCATTAAAATAATGTATTATTTCAATGATAAAGAACAATTCAGTAACTTTATATCTGTTATATTTATTTGTTTTTATTTGTTACATTTTGTTTTATAAAGTTAAGAAATCAACGTTTAAGTCAGGCCTGATGTCGTCAGACACATAAAAGAATAATCCCAGTCACTTCCACAAAGGAAGGATACATCTTATTAATTAAACACTGGTATAGGACCGGCACTCGGTATCGGATGATACCCAAAGCCCAGGTATCACTATTGGTTTTTTGGGACTAAAAAAGTTGGATTGGTGCATCCCTAATTTTGCTATCCTTTGTACTCGGCACATAGAGACAAACAAACAAACAAACAGTTAAGCTGTCCCTTAATTAACTGGAAAACAGAGCATACACACAAAGAATAAAATCCTACCTTAGACCCAACAGCTCCGGTCTCTCCCTTTGAACCATCAAGACCTGAGTAACCCTAAAAGAAAGAGCAGAAAGAAGGTGCACAGTTAGGAAAACAATAAACAGACCAACATTTTCCTGGAAATCATTAATAGGCGACCAACACACTCACTCTGTGTCCCTTGATGCCAGGAAGGCCAGGAGTTCCTGGGAATCCACGAGCTCCCTGTGATGAGAGAGGATGCAGGAGATTAATATACAGGAGAGGGAAAGGGATATGAAGCTAAGAGTATAAAATAACGTTGCTGTCAAGAGTTCCTCCACTGAGTGGGAAGCAGATTACATCAGGATAGATTTCCCCCCGATACATTAAACACGTTTTAAAGCAGTTATTTCCATTACGGGATCTATTGAAATGTACTTTCAATGTCCAGTTTTGGCTCCAACTGTAAATATTGGCCACATGGGATCTTCAGACCAAAAAGAAAAAATGCTCTGATTCCTGGCTTGAGATGATAAATGATTCCATCTGTAACTCATAACGTAGTTATCATTAAAGTAATTTACAGATATGAACTCTAATCACAATCTAGAAACACTCAGTCTATACAGTGATCCATCATTATTGTCAGTTATGGTGCTTTATTGTATAATCAATGTAATGTAAGTAAAAGTCCATTAGAGTATAAATGTTCAGATAAAGACTGTGCAGATCCCCCAAATCAGACCCCTTACCAGACTGGTTTCAGACCACCACAACACAATACAACCTTACAGTGTACCATGTGACAATGGTTCACAACCTTTTCCCTCAGGAGACCCCTTTTCTATCATTGAGTAAACTGACAACCCCTGACTAAGTGACCCATCTTGTATGCACTAGAGAAGCCAAAGACAAGTTTCCACTAAGGTGGTCAATAAAGTCAAAGTAAGTAAGTAAGTAAGTGACATATTTGATGGATATTTCATATTATATTCAATGCATAACAATAACAGTACAGACCAACTGAGGAAATGTACAATTAACCCAAATAGTGATGCAATAAGTGCAGGAAGTTTGTGTAAAACGAGCAATTTGAATGAATTTTGAGTAGATTATTTCCTGTGAATATTACATCAGAGATGATTTTTCCTGTTATTTTCAGGGACTTTTAATACAATTATAAGTCCCTATATTTATGACATATTTATATGTCATAAATATATATATCTATCTATATATAGATATGTATATATATTTCTTTTTTTAATTATTATTATTTTTATTATTTAATTATTATAAATAATAATTTTATTTTTAACAATCATGCAGGACGAGGCTGTTTCGCAGAGAGGGAGGGCTCTGTGAATATAACTTGTGTTCAGGTCTTCACCGTGCCGTTATCCTGTGAGATTTGTTTAAAATTTATATTTTGAATAATAACCAAAATTTAAAAATAACAATTTCATTTAGTTTTCTTCACAGAAATTAATGAAATGCTGAGATATAGTCCAACTGTATGTTTTAATAAAAAAGTTGTCTTACACCACTTAAAATCAAGAAGGCCTCGCTGACCTCCCCTCCCCCCGTGAAGCTTTGGCGACCTATAAAGGGGGTCGGGACCCCAAGGTTGGGAACCAATGCCATGTGAGACTCCTCACTACCAAAATGCTCAGTACCTTAAAAAACAGCCTGAGAAATCTCACCTGAGGTCCAGCAGGTCCACGGTCTCCTGATTTGCCAGGTTTGCCAGCCTCACCCTAAAACAGAAACGGAGAGGAAAAGTTCTGTGAATATTTTATTTAAAACGTGTGAATTCATGAATTTCATGTAAGTGCTCCTTTTTAAAATGTAAAATGTGGTACTTTGTATTTAATCTAGTTGATGTGATGGGGAGAGTGAGCACTCCTAGTGGACACATTGTGACATGTCATGTCTGCTGCCATCGTGTGGCTAAACATAGGAATTACATGTTGATGTATGAGATCCCTGTGTCAGGCAAATAAGCACTATGTCAATGTGTTGAAGCATTTCCGGTGAAGCGTAACGCTGGCTGACTGAGGATCCCTTCTCAGTTTAAAAAGAGAAAATAATGTAAGCTCCAACAAAAGATGTCAAAGATCCATTCATAGGCCTACTGTATAAATCAGTGAATATGGTAAAGGTCTGAATGTAATGTCATAGTTACTGTGTTAGTTTTACCCACAATTACAAAGTCCATGGACTGTTAGTTTTTGATTGAAACAGTATAGACTGCACAATATATTGCACATTATTTAATCGTGTATTTTCTATGGTAGTATTGCAGTAATAGCACAAAACTAAAAAATATCAGACACTGTAGATATGGCTTTAAAAGACCAACTAGATGTTGAAAATGACATTCAGATACAAAATGATAGAACAGTAAGACAGAAAATTTATTATGGAGACACTGTGATTTATACTTTACAATAGTATCCTTAAAACGACCAACAAATAAATAAAAATGAAAATGTGTTTTCATGTAAATATATTGTGTTGTTAAAGGCCAGGAATGGGAAATTAATGCTCAGCATATTTCACCTCCAGTTTGATAATCATGACAGTAAAACAGTATTTTCTGTAGGAGTCAGAAAAAAGACACAAGCATTTATTCCTCCGTCTTTTAGGTCTAATTTAGAGGATGTTCAGCGAAGATGATATTTTATAGAATACACCCAGAGTAGATGATACGAGAACAGTAACTTTGTATCAGCCTTGTCAGAGTTGCTGCTTAATGTATTTACAGTTTTATAAAGTTGTGACAGACACACTTACATCATCTCCAGGTTTTCCAGGAGATCCAGAGGGGCCGCGGGGACCCATGGGGCCCTGGATTAGAAAAGAAAAAACAAGCAAAGGTGAGACACAAGCTTCCATTCATAACCAACAGAGGGCAACATCACGTAGTTTAGACTTATAATTCTTAGCATGTGGTGTCAACTGACTTTACAACCAGCCCTGTGTTACACTCAGCATGCTGAGGCCATAATGTGTTTACTACTATTAATCAAAAACAGCTACGGCAATTATGGCTCACATTAATAAAAATTATCTTGCTGATCTTAAACATATTGGAATTTGTTTTCTAACTAATGTGGGCATCTGTTTGTATAAAAGTAATTACATTCATAGACAATATTTCCATTCTTATTTTTCAATGAGATCACAATCAGCAGGATTTATAGATGAGATTAGGCCAAAAAGATGGAACAAATACTTTAATATCCTTATCCAAAACCCTTAGTATGAAGTCCAGATGTTTCCATCTGGTTCTCTTTCTGCCTGACAGTTTCTTTCTTAGCTTTCTCACTTAATGTGTGCTGACTATTTTTCCATCTAAATGACTTTTATCTCTCTTTTTCTTTGCTAATGTTGAATAAAACACTGACCTGCAATGGTAATAAAGGCTATGTTATAATACCGATCTGATTCAGCTAATTAAAAAACATCTCGTCGGTAATTTTCTGCTCTTGTGATTTCAAAGGATGAAATAATCTCTGGTGTTCACAAACACTTCTAGCAACCTGTCTACAACAATTACTGTCAAGTTATTTTCTGGAAGGAAGCTTGATTTTAATTGCCCATAATGATGCTAATGCAGAGGTTGCATATCTGAACTCCACAGGAGCAGATTAACGCAGCAGTGGGGAGACCCGGCCTGTGTTGTCGACCTGCTGAGGGAACGGGAAGGACATGGGAGGGTGAAGCTGAGTTAGGGGTGAGTAGGGGTAGAGAGGGGGTAGAGCTGGGGCAGCAAGGAGGGAGAAAAGCTAAAAGTAAGACTTGTAAGAAGATGAGAAATTAAAAACTAAAGAAAATGGGTTTGGTCCTCTGTCTGAGAGGAGTTATGTAAGGGGTGAGGAATCATCTGCCAGAGCAGGAGAGGTACAACAATCACTGGAAGCTGTCAGTGAGAAGATGGGAAATGAAAGAAAATGAAAATCATGAGAAAACTGCAGATCTGTTCCCCACAAAGAGGAGAGTAAATCAGCAGAAGGTCGGTTCAGGCTGGAGTGTGAGACGTGAGCGTCGACTTGAAGAGGGTTATAAATGTTGAAACTGAAGGAGCTGGCTGGTCAAATAGAGCAGGATATATAGAAGTTAGCGGTGAGCAATGAAAGGTTAGAAAGTGTTTGGAGACTTTATGGAAATTTTAGCGGCAGGGAGGTGACTGAAGTTTCCACATGAAGAAGAAAAGAAGGAGGAGAGGAGGTTTATAGGCTATAGAGCAAGTATTTATAATAAACCATGAAGTGAGGACTGGAAGGACTGGTGCTCTGTGGGATACTTACAGACTGTCCGGGCTCTCCAGCCTCTCCTGGGTTGCCTTGGAAACCTTGTGGGCCCTGGGATGAAGAAAGAAGAGAGGCTGTTTGATGAGAGGGAAACTTTTTATATGCAGTGCCTGAGAGGAGGCTAAATACTATTAATAAAAACAATTAATGTGAATGTACTACTGTGGATCTATTAAGCAATCAGCAGATAGACAGAAATTACAGACTATTTTGATAATCAAATGACCAGTTCAGTAATTCTTTAAAGCAGAAATACTAAAGAATTCACTGGCTCCAGCTTCTCGAATGAGATTTTTTTTGCTGTAACTTTAGTAAATATTGAATATCTTTGAGTTTTGTATTGTCAGTCGGACAAAACGAGCATTTTGAATATGTCAACTTAGGCTTTAGTAACCCATTTTATAGACCAAACAATCAATTAACCAATTAATAATTAATTAATCGGAAATGACAGCCGTCACAGCCACTGATAATAAAAATATATTGTTATTCAGGCTGTAAATCTTGTTAAGACAACTGTGATTGTGTGACAACAGTTGTATAAAGGTTATATTACAGATTGGTTATGTAGTAAATCTATTTAATTTGTAGCTAATTTAATAGCATATCTTAATTTACAGTTTAAAATGAATAGTTAGTTGAATCGCAATATACAATAGAGCAAAATCGAGTATATATATACCTGCAGCAGTATCGAATAAAACAAACTACTTCTTTACTGTTCACAAGGGATTCTCACAGTTTTTGGTGCCAGGGACCCTTTACAGCGGAGAAACCTTTCAAAGGACCTCCTCATAATCGTAACACCTATTAAGTATAATGCTTACTACCATTTGTACTCTTAGATGCCATCGGAGCTATTTGGATTCTAAAACTTCATGTTAAGAATCATGTTGAGATAAGATAAAACAAGATTATCCTTTATTAGTCTCACAGCGGGGAAATTTGCAATGCTACTGAATGTTAATCCCACTTATATACCTTTTTAAACAGAGGGGGATTTAATTCAAAGTGCTTTTGGATTCAACCTGACAGGATTTATAGCCTACATTTCAAGTAATTGATCTTAAAAGCTTTCAGAAAATGAACAATAGCAAGACTGGCATAGTCCTAATAAATCCAGATCCTTAAACGTACCAGTTTAAAGCTGACTTTCAGTGAGTGCTTCAACTTAAAAATAATGAAGTTATTGCTGTATGTCACAATCATATCAGAGTTTCTATTGGGCCAAAGCTAACATGGGTGGGAGGAATGGACACAATATGCTTGTTTTATTGCTGCAAATGGTCCCCATCTGTAGATATGCACTTTTTAATGATACACTTTGAGAATCATTGCTGTATACTGTATCACTGTGACCATTTGTCTACATTGTCATACTGCAGCTACTTCCCTACAACATCTACTCTGTTATTCTGTTTGAATCCTGTCTAAAAGCAGTCAAAGGTGTTCAAGGAGAAACTCTACGTCTCCAAATGTCTGGCTCAGGGTGACTAAACCATCGAGTCGAGGCATGTCAGCTGGCATTGCCTACAACTTAATAGCTTAACTCGGGAGGCTGGGAGGGCTCAAAGGGCTGCAGGTAGATCTTGGTTGTGGGTTTTAAGCCCAGTAGGCTCTGTGGAAGCTAAATTGTCAGGTGTTCTGTGTTGTGAGAGAGGAAAAAGCCCCGCAGCCTGCAGCTGTGAGACTGAAGTATTCTCCGTGTGCACAGGGCCGTGTGTAAACATTTATCTCTGACAGCCTGCGGTGTGCTCGCCTTGTTGGAGTTTTGCAAAGTCACTGGTCATTTTGGGGTCATTAATATTATTAAATACACTCAGGGGGAAGTAGACAATGTGGGGTATGTACACAGCACCAAGCACATTACTATTATGAGATTTAGCCTAGCCTGTCTGTGGGCGACCACAGGATCTCCTCTACAGGTGCACGCGGGTTGTGTGTTGTCTGGGGCATACAGGAGGTACTTACAGGTGATCCGGTGGGGCCAGGTGGTCCTCTGGGACCCATAGGGCCCTGGGGTGGAGACAAGAGACAAGAGACACAACATCAGGCGAACGACATATATACACATCCTTCACCAATACACACTGTTTAAAGTAACACATAAAACACTAGTGCACAGTTGTTGTTTTTTTTACATTTTGCAGTTCTGAGAGTGGGAGTTGAGGAGAAAGGACGAGTTTTTGTCTACTTGAATTCTGTCAGAAGCTATAAAAAGAATATCACCTGCTTAGCCCTGAAGCTACACCAAACTCAACGGCTCCACTTGTCAAATCCATAAATCGTTTGAAATTCCCCAGCTGCATTTGGACTTTCTCTTTCTCTCTATCATCTTCTTTTTTTACAGTCTACGCCCCCTCTGTCTCCTCTGAGCTCTTTTTCCCACCTGTTGCGTGTTTCTACAGTTCAAAGGTCACCAGTGGATGTGCTGTACTCTTAAGAGGAGTGTTTGAACTTTACATGACTTTTTGCACTTTGACATTGAATGAAAAACAACATAAAACTGAACTGCTGCAGAAATGTTTCCTCCCTAAATGTTAGATTTGAGGCATCAAAATAGGAGTTGAGATCACTTTAACTATCTTCTCTCTGACTGATCCTTAATCTGCTCTCGGCTGGAGTCACACGCCAAAGTAATTTCTACTTCACGCTTCACTGCTCAGTAAGAGAAAACCACATTCTGTGGAGGTGATGAGCCAGATCTCCATAGCTCCTTCTCTCTTTCTTTCTCTCTGTCTGTCTCTATCCCACACACTTACAATCAGCTGTTCAAGGAACGACAGGACTGTAAGAGTTCAATTCAAAGTTCTTAATTAAGTGAAAACACAACTTGATTCAGATTACTTGTGACAGCTTTCCCCTCTTGGATATAAACATATTCCTTTCAGTAGGCTTGCTTTTATAAACCCACATTTTAGCATCGTGGTTATACTTAAAAAAAGAAATCAATGATGGCAGCCAAAGAAAACGTCACAGTGCGGCACAGTGGTCCTAAGAAACGAATGAAAGTCACCTTTCAGTGGGTGTAGGAAGTCTTTAACCACAGCGGGCAGAAACCTATCAATGGAGCTCTATATCTTCTGGACTTTTGAGTGTGTGTTTGAGAGACATATGTATGTGTGTGTGAGCATCCATTTCAGTGGGAGCGTTGTTTGAGTGTTTGGTATGTAGGAGTACGGATACGAGTAGGTGTATACGGGGTTATAAGCCTGACTTGTGAGTAATCATCAGTCCAGTCTGTTCTTTCACCCCAGCAGGCCGGCAAACGCCAAAGTAAACGTGGGCTGGCTTCAAAAGGACGCAGTATTGTGGCGAGCTCTCAGACAGACATGTGGAAGGGCAGTCAGTAGGAGGGAAGCCACACAGACTGCTGCTTGCTGTGGGGATCTGATCCCCCCCCCACCCCCTCCCTTCCTGGCTTCTCGAACCTTCTTTGCTGGGCTGAGCCTCTGCCAAGCAGCTCTCTAAACCAAAATAGCTCCCAGTGTGCTCCTCGCTCCATCCCGGGCAGGTTGCCATGCCATACCCGACGGCAGCAGCGGCTTTTCATGGGCTTGAACTCTAATGATGATCAATGGCTGTTTCCTCAATTTATAAAAGGACCCCTCTGTACTCCGTGTGAGGCGTTTATTTTCCATCAGGACCCAGAGCTTTGTAGTTTCTTTTCTTTTCTTGACTTTTAATCTCTTTTTTCCTCCCAAACCCATTAACAAAGGAGGGGAGAAAAAAACATAGGTGATGCTACAAATCGCTGGGATTATTCTTGAATTCCTCTCATCCTTGATGATTTAAAATCCTACATGGGTATCGCCTCTCTTGGTGAAGATGATGATGATGATGATGATGTCCACTTTGTAGTTTTCATATTTGATACAACGTGATGCTTTTCTGGTTCATGTAAGGAAGTTGCTCCAGGGAAGTGAAAGTGCAGAAGTTTCAAAGATGCTAAAGGGCAGATGCTTTCCAGCACAGATCTTTAACCTGGGTAATTTCTTCTCGCTCCTGACCCCTTCCAAGACTATAACATCCAGGCAGATACATAAGCAGCCGACTGTAAAAAAAACAACATGGAAGTGGCAGCAGGTGTCATCATCGCTCGCTCACCATTGGTCCTTGCATCACACCCATCTGCGCGCCGCCAGCCTTCTCGTCAAAACCACCGGCCATCTGAGCAGCAAAGTTCTAGAAAAGGCAAAAGAAAAGAGAGCATTAATATTTGTATCAAGCTATATATAAAGATTGTTTACATGCCTTTTATATGCATTTATCACATCTCAGTGAAATTAAGACCCTTAGGTCAAGATGCCACATTGACAGCAGGGTAAAGCATCTAGTTAGAATATATGAAAGGCCAAGAAGAATTCAGATTGCACAAACTTTAAAAGTTTGGTTTCAGTTTCCATAATGCAAATTTAAAGTATTTTATTTATCAGAAGCCAAATGTGCTGTCATTTATTTGCATCATTTTGAGTCTGGAAGATGCTGTGTCATTTTGGCAGGATCTGCTTTTATAGATTGTGAGCAGCAGAGCGTATTATGTGAATAATCCTAATGCAGACAGAGGAGAGACAGAGGGCATGTGAATAGTTTTCATCTCCCTCCTTCACAAAGAGTCTCCTTGTTTCCCCCCCAAAAAGCTCCTTCCCTTCCCCTCCCCAAGTCTATCATACTACCTCCTGCCCTTCCACCTCCCCTCCCCTCCATCCACCTCCTCCCTCCTTTTCTCCTACAAAGAATGAGAGGCATTCGATCTATTCTCCCTCTCTGCATCTACTCGCCGTTGTCTTGCCGCCTCCTCCCAACGCCAGCCATTTCGCACATCTTTTGTGCTCTTGGCTCCATTTTCCCTTTCTCTCTGCTTATTCCACCCAGTCAGAGTGAACCCATTCTTGGCCTTGCATCAGTGTTCAACCTGTCAGCTCCTGCGTCTGCAGTGAATGCTAACCCACTCCTACTCGTCATGGGATACTTACTCCGCCGAGGCCAGGGGGTCCATTAGGTCCTGGAGGTCCAGGGGGGCCGGGGTTTCCGGGGGTGCCAGGCTCACCATCTCTGCCGCGTGGACCAGGGGTTCCCTGAAATAGATAGATAATATTAAAAATAAATCAATGACTCATACCAAATAATCAATCAGATTCTTAATTGGTATCTGAAATGACCAAATGATGCAAGCTCTGAATAATAAGTCAAATCTAAATAACATTTGGTCCATAAAACGTGAGAAAAGAGTAAAAACTAAAAATTACAATGTAAAAAAGTCCATGTTGACATATTCAAATGTCTTGTTTTGTCCAATCAACAGTCCAAAACCAAAATATAATCAGTTTGTATAATAGAAAACAACAAAAAAAGCAAATATTCAGATTTCAGAAGCTGGAAACAGTTGATATTGGGTGTTTTAACTTAAACAATGACTAAGATACTATTGAAATAGCTGACTCATTTTCTGTTGATCAACTTATTCAGGCTGTTCTCATACACCGTTCATAAGTATACCTACGGAACGTAATGTACTGCAGTTCGTATATATCCCAAAAATGAAGTTGTGTGTAATTCACATAATTGTCAACCAGGTAATATAAAGAGTGACAAATGCCACATAGGGAGGAGTTTGGGTAGATGAGTGGGTAAAAAAAAAGCAGACTTTCGCTCAGGAGACTGGTGTTTGTACCCCGTGTCATTTATTTGACACGTAAGTTACGTATTAAATAACGCCACTTTCTGAGTTATTTTAAGGCAAACCACGATCTTTTCCTAAACCTAATTAGGTAGCTTTCTTGCCTAATCCTAAGGAAGTTGTTTCCCGTGAAGACGGAAGTTTATTTTGAAAAGACTGCATGCATGTATGTGTACATGAAATTGACATGTGTTGCTGGACATTCACAGGAAAACAAATGAAAAAAGAGGAATAACTTTTTTGTAAGATATTACACAAACTGTTGGATGAGGATATGTTGACTTATTGATTAAACTACTAATATGTTTTTGCTCCACTCAAATATTCAGCTTAAATTTGAAATTTTTTCTATGTGCAATGTGCTTTATGACAACTAAAACCATCAATTTGATATGCTAATGCAAGTTACATATCAATAAAAGTCATCCCGTTTTGATGCGTGATTAACTTTAAACACACCACTGACTTTCTAAGCATACATGAGTGCAGGAGAGTGTTAAATAATAATCATTGCAAGTCACCGCTGATTAATTTCAGGCCTTTGTGCCAATATTTGAACTGAGTAATAGTAGTACTTTGTATAAATCATTACACAATTGCTGGCAGACGACACAGAACAGAAACTGTCGACAGAAGCTTAACGCTCAGTTGAATCTTCTCCAAAGGGTCTACACGAGTAAACCTGACTACACTTAACCGGCTGGTGGCAAACAGAGATCAATCAGGACTGAAGTTTGTCTTTTTCAACTGAATTGAACCAGATATTTTTAAAGGTAAAAGAAAAACCTCAAAAAAGAGCTTTGCACCACCGAGATGCAGAGGTTGCACATAGCGTGCTGATGATTTATCAGACCCGATCAGACTACCTGGCATACCTCTGTGCATGTAGTGACAAATTACCCTGCAAGGGGATCCTGAGCAAAGAATGTGCTGAACACCTAACAGGCTGCTCAACCCTCTGCTCGCCAAAAACTCAATGCGCCTCATGCTCTAATCTGCATAAACAAGATAACTACGAGACATAAACTCCTCTCGCCTGCAGCCATTATCACATCTAAGTGTTGTTACATTAGTGGAGTGATCAAAGCCTGACGAATGCGGCGTTGTTGATTCCCTACGCTGACTGACTCGAGGCCTCGGATTGAAGCAGAGGTTTACATTATGAGTCTCTGACAGTCCCACATCTGTTAAACAACCCAGAGCTCAGCCGACCACACAGCCTAATGGAAACGACACATGACTAGTTAGACCGAGCTGCTCAATGAAAGGCTGCCATTCTGCAGACCTGCGAGCTGTAGCAGATACCCCACCCATCCACCCACCTCGCCCCCCCAAAGACCTACAGCTATCACATTCAATAGGACATACTGTACTTCTTAAAGGAGCAGAGCAGAGGGATAGTTTCTGGTGTGAAAAGGACAAAAAGTGGGGAGTGAATTTTTTTTTTTTCAAACTGACCTTCTCTCCCTTATCTCCTCTCGATCCACGGTTTCCTTGCTCTCCTGGTGGGCCCTGGCAAACAGGAGACAGTGAAGTAGTGGTTAACTTCAGGTGTTATCTCATGTACATGTGAGGTGCAGAAACAGGAAACAGCTGTGAACTCTGCTACTGTTATGTCACATGAGACTTCCTGCCACTGCAACTGGCAATTAAATATAATACCTATACCAATAACAGTAAATGCAGTCTCTTTCTATCTTTAATTCTCTTTACATTAAGCAAATTGTACAAGCGTTCAAAGGAAATTGGTGCTTACCATTGGGCCACTTGGTCCTCTTGGTCCTACAACCTGGTCAAGCAAAGGAAAGAAAGTGTTATCTTTAATCTTTGAGGTCATGCAAATGTGGCATATACTGTATGAAGGCCTATTGGAGCGCATAAACTCTTTAAATTAAGGCCCACTTCTAGCTAAAGCTGATCTTCACCAGATGTATTTGCACACGTAAGGTTTAGCTCTCTTTGCACACGGAGGGGAAACATTATCTTTCCTCCATCAGAGCAGGCTTGTTAATTGCTAATCTCTTCGGGCAAAGCATTATAAGGAACATACAATAAACAATGCCTTCCTATTTCCTGCCGTGGACTTGTATTCCCTCAGAGGGGTAAAACATTTCCAGGTGCCGCAGCGCTGCAGCACCACTGGCCTTTTGGGGATCTTTATGGAGGATTGTATGGAGGCCTTATTGTACTTGGCTGTCCTCCTGACGAGTGGGCTCACAGACCTGCCTCCCCTCTCTCTCTCTGACTCAGCCTGCTTTCTCTCTTAGACTGGTGCTATTAATGCTAAGTTATATTAGTATTTCTTTTATTACTGACAACTAGTCGTACACACATCCACAGCCAGAGATAATATGCTGCCAACAGTGGTGGAGTGTAACTAAGTATATTTACTCAAGTACTGTACTTCAATACAAATTCCAAGTACTTCAGTATTTCCATTTCATGCTACTTGATACTTCTACTCTACTACATTTCAGAGGGAAATGTTGTACTTTCTACTCCACTACATTTATTTGACATCTTTCATTACTTGTTACTTTGCAGATTCAGATTTTACACACACAGAGCATATGATGATTTTGGTAGTTCAAATTGACAGTAAAATGATATGTACACACTTAATGCATCAGTAATAATAATCTAATAATAATAATAACAACACTCAGTCCATTTTGCTAATAATACTTACATACGTTTTTACAAGACATTTTCGATGCAGGACTTTTATTTGTAATGGCGTATTTTTATAATGCTACTTTTTTACTAAAGTGAAGGATCTTGATACTTCCTCCAACACTGGCTCCCAATAAGAGGTTGTAACTGTTTCATGTAAGGATGAAAGAGATCTCTACCTCAAATATGAAACTCCAAAACAATTTACAAATGAATATTTTCAAATGAAAAGATCGACGAGTTGTATTTCAGTGCTGTGTGGTGTCAACTTACATCGGTAATGTCTCCGGGTTCACCTTTCTGACCCTGATGTTGAAAAGGTAAAGCATAAAAACAGCGATTAGGATTAGAACTACAAAAAGATTTTTCAGTTATCTGACTTTTCTCACACATATTTTGCCCCTAAGAGATCGTTTCAAAAGTAGAGGAAACTGGTCACCAGCAAAATGTTGAAAATAAGAATCCCCTAGAGTTTCATTACACACATAAATATGGCACACGGTGTTGAGGAGGAAATAACTATTATCCATCTGGTCAAAGCTCTTTCACATCAAAGTGTCATCTAAATCCATAAACTACAGGGAACTCCTGCAGCACTGATAGGAGTCTGGGATACATGCAGGTTTAATTGCAGGTGCCGGAGAGCTTCCTTTCACACACAAGCACACACGCAGCATCATGATAACACACACACACACACACACACAGAGCATCTTAATATCCTACGGGGTCTCACCTTAGCTCCAGGTGATCCTGTTATGTAGTGAAGCGGGTTCGAGGGGAAAAACAGATCACAGTTAGCGAATAGAGTACACACAAACAATCCATGAGGCTCACACAGTATTTCACTGAAACCCAGACAGTCTAGATGCGCCTAATTGTACTTTCCTAAATTAAACTACTTTCTAATGACCACCACCAAATCACATTTGTGGCACCCAAAGAGCCCATCAGGATTGAAAAAGTGTTTTGTTGAATCACCATCTCAAGAGCTCAAAGCAGAAGCAAAGCGGCTGCAGGTAAAAGGGAAGCATGGTAGGAAGCAAAATAATGTGAATAGCCCATTTCAGAACATTAAATCTGGTTTAGGCTATTGTTTTTTGTATTTCAAAGCATTCTAATAAGCACTGTTAAGTAGCAATACTGATACATTATGAGTCTGCATATTTTTTAGGGCTGGGTATCGTTGAGAATAGGTTTTTGATGCTATACGTTACCTACTTTTAACTACTGATACCAAAACAGTATGTTTTTTTTATACCTTACTTTGAGAAAAAAAACAATGCTTTTCTACAAAACCCTATTTTCATTCAACAAAAGAAGCCATACTTCTCAAAAATTGAATGTCGTCTAAATTAAAGTAGCCATACAAGGCATTTGCTTCCATAAAATAGACTAAAATCATCAAAATATAGATTTAAATCAAGACCTATCAAGTCACAAGATAAGTAAACAAAATTGTGAATCTGACAGATGTTCAATGCCACTTGACAGATGTTTGATAATCAGTAGAATCAACACATTTCCGTCAGTATAAAAAAAGCATTGAGGTTCGATAGCCAGCCCTATATTAAGGTGGTTGATAACCTAAAATGATGCTGTACATGTTAAATACTTCTCACTACGCACTTAATCTTGCCTTTTAATGAAAGATAAGTATTTTATAAAGCATTTTAATCAACAAGCATGCATTGCAAAAAACAGTGACACTTCTGATTTCATGTGTGCTCCTCAACTGGCCGTGTTTATATTTTCCATAGCTGACCTTGTTTATCGGGAGAAAATGGCCGTTTTAAATGTGGTGAATAGCTCCTTCAGTAGAGTGTCACAGTATTTTCTTGCCATCAGATCTGCAGAAGTCCTCAGAGAGGATATAGTGTAGAAATGTGAGGCCGTGTCTGCTTGACTGAGGTATTTCCTTAATGACTCCCACATGTTTTCATGATACTCTGGGAAGGAGAGAGTATTCAAACAAGATGGGGCCAAGGTGAGCCAGCTATGGAAAAATGGCATTGAGGTAGCATTTCACTGAAATCTGCTCAGACGTGTCACTGTTGACGATTATTTCTCATCATTTGTTTGCTTTGGGGATAGAAAACGGTATTCAAATCAAAGGTTGCCATAGAGTCAGCTTTAATCCACTAAAGTGTTAAATGGTCAACCTTTGATTAATACCAAGTTGTGTCATTTTCTCCCCAGAATAAACAACATGATCTCGTAGAGTAATTTATTTATGAGAGGTGTGAGATAAATAAATTACGACCGATGGGTGGAGGCAGGTCAACTGCGCAGATGGGGCAACACTCTCCGAATGGGATTTCAGGTTTGGGGCAGTCTTTTAGATCTTCGCAGACAATTTCATCACACAGGACGGTTCCAGTGTCGCACACACAGATGCGACAAGGCTCTGGCTTCCACACATCCTTGTCGCTATAGCGCTGTCCGTCTTGTACACAGCTAAAAACGTCCTCCTCTGAGGCCCCGAGCAGGTGGATGGTGGGAGGAAAGAGGAGATTATACATCAGGTATGAAAAGCAGTCACTGCAATGTGTTACTCATAAACAACAACAACCATAGACCTTTTCAAACTTGACAACATAAAACACTCTAAATGGCCCCTTTGTTTTTCCTGTTGCAATGTTGGTTAATGCAGTTGTTGACAGGAAGTAAACTTGGACCAAAGCTGTTGCCCTAGCAACAGAATGGCAATAAAAAGGTCTATTGTATTTACTGTAAGTTATAGCATGTCTTTAAGATGTAAAGCAAAGTAAATATTGTGTTGTTTAGATGTTAATCACATATGCAGTGCGTCAACAGGTACTCAAATGTGTTATTGCAAAAAAAGATTAGGAAGGAAAGATTAAACATAAATAAAACAAATCATCCCAAAACATCTTGATAATCATTTAACAAACATTTCATTGAGCTGGTTTGGATTAAATGTCTTGTTCAGTGACAAAAAGGGGACTTGAACTGTGATCATCTACTTATTTATCATGGATGCCAAACTTATTAAAGATTATTTTCTTTTACTATCAACACAATTTCTACAAATAAAGAAATCCTCTGGAGTGTCACAGTCTACATTAATGCTTCAACTAACAATCATTTTCAGAATCTCTGCCAATCTGGTAATCATTTTGTGTATAAAATATCAATAATTATAGTAAAATGTCTGTTATAATATCACAGCTCAAGATGACAGTCCAAAACCCAAAGATATTCAGTTTATAAGCATCAAATCACCACATTTGAGAGGTTGGAACTAATAACTAAAACAATGAATCGATTATCAGAATAGTTGCTGATTAATGTTTAGTCAATTGACTATTCAATTAATCGACTAATCGTTGCTGCTCTTGTCTGCATAAACCACAACTTCCCCGGTTTGGATCCAGCTGTTGCACCTTTATTTTCTTGATTATTGATTACAATTATTTTCTTGATCAATCAATTCATAATTGAAAATATATTGGAATATCTCACAACTCAAGATGGAGCATTCAAGTTAACAGCCCAGAACCCAAATATATTCAGTTTATAGGCATCAAATCGTCACATTTGAGAGGTTAGAACCAGCAAATGTTTGCTGCTTTTGCTTAGAAATGACTAAAACAATTAATAAATTATCAAAATAGTTGCTGATTAATGTTTCGTTGATTGACTAATGGATCATTCGACTAATTGTTGAAACTCTTGTCTGCATAAACTGCAATTTTTCCTACAGTTTGAATCCAGCTGTTGCACCTTTATTGCCTTTATGTCACCACCTCTCTACCATCCACATTTTCTGTCAGCCTCTCGACTATACATTATCTAATAAAGGCTAAAATCTCTCAAAAGTCATCTTAAAAAAACAAAAAAAGTCTTGTGCCATCATTCCATTTATCAATAACCAGCACTGAGTCCAGCAACCTCTCAAGCAGACGCTGGGTGGCAGTGTGATATCACAGAATCACAGCTGAGTCAGACCTGCAGGAAACCTCCAATAACTTCAGAGGAGCTGGAGACCATGTGCCTAAATTCCTCCACAAGTTAAATATAGGGCTCGTTTACATTGCGGGAGACACCCTCAACAGACTTTGCATTCAGTAAATGAAACATGTTTGGATTTTCTTTTTTTTCAGACCACAGCTTGGCAAAGAGAGCCTACTGTAGCTGAACGTGATGGAGGTGGGGCATGTTTCAATACAGGTACTGTACTTGCTCTAAATGATACCACTCAAGAGAATTCAACAATGAACTCAGTAATTAGCCATATCCCTGTTAACTTTTCCAGTCTGACGGCTTCCTAAAAAGTCAACAGAAGGCCAAAGAGTTGCTCAAAGAAACGCTCTGATTGGAGCCACTGAACCTGCACCGAGGGGTGAAAGTGGTCGACCCACCAAAAGCAAGGCCTCAGGGTTCAGACTGCACAGAGTGTGAGAGGAAAAGGAGCAAGTACAGTAGCTATATTTACTTTTGAGCTCTGCTTAAGTCTAGGTAACCTGACGGACCTCAGCAGCAATGAATGAGGTCTTTCTGGAAAAGGGACAGAGTGGGCAATTCACAAACGATTGCCTTGTATAAACATGGGGCACATTTTTAAACCCCATCTGGAAGCCATAGCTGTGTCGGATGCCAATTCAAACATGCCGGAGGGCGAAAAAAAAAGTCAGCTTTCCTGCACATACCTTGCAGGTTTGACATTTAGTTTTACGTGCCTGCATGCACTGTCAAAAGACTGCACCTGTCCTTTCATTGGCTCAAATATGAAAGATTCTCCTGATATTGGGGGAACAAGGGCTCCTCTATATTCTGCAGGGCTGATAGAAAAGCTGGCTTTTCACCACTGAGGATAATTTGTAAGTCTCCTCTCCTATGCGTTTGGCAGCCATACTGTTTTCCAGAGGAGTAAAACGAACAATGAAAATTGCAAAGTGAACCCAGGTGGTGCACTTCGAGGACAGTAGAGTCAACTCTGTTTTCACTGTATTTAGTAACTTTTAGGCCCTCGATCTGATTAGATTTATGGGCTCCTCACAGTCAGTTAAAGAACTGACCCCTGTCCCTTCTGAGTGGTTTGGGGCCAGTGAGCCTGCTGTGCTGAGGTCACAATCAGACCTCTTTACCACTTTAGATACATTTGTGCCTCCAGTTAACACTGTGGCAAGAGGGGCATTATATATCTGAAAGGGTAACCTGAGACTTGCAATTGCTTTGGGTATTTTTCCCCTTTTTTAATCTTTTTCTTCTCATAAAATACACCTATTCTTTATGCATTGAAAGCTTGACTTTTTGTATTGTGAGAATAAAGTCCCTTATTATTTTTCCAGTCACCTATCCTTTTGCACCTTGGCACTTGTCTCTCTCTGGGCTGACTGTCACAGTTTATGGGTAATCTTTTGCGCAGATGGAAATCCTGAAATCATATGGAACATTATTTCTGGCTCCAATCTGCTGGCGTACCTTCATTCTCCAATGTCCCTTGTGGATGCTAAAATCAATAATGGTGAGGAACAATCCCACTACAGAGACAGTAGAAAGTCTGCAGGTATGAAGGGCTTTTAGATTCTTAATGTAGAGAGTATTAAAGCAATTGCTTGAAAAAAACCCAAAACGTATTATTATTGAAATTTCAGGTTATTAGTCCACCTTTCCGCTCCAACAAGCCAGGATTTGCCTGGATGCCCTTTGACAGCAGAGGAATGTGAACACTTTTCACCAAAGGCCCTTGAGCCTGACCACCTTTCACTTTCTGCCCATCTCCCCCTCCCCCTCTCCTCCTCCTCTATATTGAGTGAATCTGCAGCTAAAAGGAGAGCCTGTCAAGGCCTCTGAAGCACCCACAGGTGTCTAGCAGCTTTAGACCTAAGAAAGTGGGAGGTAACATATTGGGCTCCACTGGGGATCGAAATCTGATTTTCCCTTTCCAGAATGTAAACTTCAACGACAATAAATCACTAATGCAACAACAAATTAATTATAATAACTCCACTGGAGCGAGATAAACAGACAGCTTCTGTTCTGTGCGCGTTATTTTGTGCGTAATCTCTCCACATCTCTCCATCAGTTGCATCACTTTTACGCTCGTCCACAACTTCTGATAGTTGTTTTATCACACCTTGCAGGTAGAGTAAGATCAGCTCTCTCAGTAGACAGAGAGGGTACACAACTATCAACAATCAGATAACTTTTCACGCACCAGAGTATCCAAACAATCACGAGCTTTTCTGTGCGTAAAAAGGTGCGAGGGAATAAACCAAATCACTCCAAGCACCAACACACGCACTAAAGCTCAGGTGCAGCTGCGCTTCAAGATAAACCCGCTGCAGAAGAAGAAGAATATGCACCTTATGACAACTTTTTCTTCATTATATATTGCTCTTTTGAGAGAAATAAAACGTTCACTTACGGTCGTCCTCTTGACATCTTACAACGGCTAATAGACAGACTTGGCTTGCTACAAGGAGCAGTACAGTCCTGGAATCCATAAAGCTGAACATGTCTAAATATTAGACATGCAGGGCCCAGAGAGGGAGAAAAGATATCGGAAGGTTTCTCTCAGTATTTAGTGTGTGTGTCCCCAAGTTACGACATTCACAGTTCCCAAAAAAACAAATGAGAGGGAATCCAGCAGGACCAGGAACCTGCAGCAGAAAATCAGCACCGACCGCTTCGGGCCAGAAGCTGTAGTTTTATGTCCCCGTTGCCTTCAATGAATCTTCGTTTATTCCCAAATATCAGGCCGGCCCCTTCTTACCCCCTGTCAGGCTGAAACCTGAGCTCAGTCTCCCTCCCTTTCTGTCTCCCACCTTCCATTATCCCAGTCCC
The DNA here is from genome assembly GCA_916701665.1 of Sebastiscus tertius. Classification (NCBI taxonomy): domain Eukaryota; kingdom Metazoa; phylum Chordata; class Actinopteri; order Perciformes; family Sebastidae; genus Sebastiscus; species Sebastiscus tertius. The sequence continues at coordinate 40,092 of CAKAOH010021606.1, read as the reverse complement.
AGACCACTCCTTTCTCCACGCGCTGCTACTGAACCCAAAAAAAAAACTTCCCCCTAACTTTGGTGCCATCCCCCTTTCTCCTCCTGCTCGTTCATCGAAAGCATAGCGATGTCAGAATCACTTCGTCAAGCTAATTGAAGGCGCTTCTTAATTTCGCCCTTGTCTCTCTGTGTGACTTGTGTGTGTAATAAATAATCTGCTGCAAAAAGGGAAGTATTATAGTTTAACAAGTGCTGTGGGTTGCCCAGAAAAGTACTAGACACTGTCATCTTATTTGACAAGTTTACTTCAAGGTGGTGGTTGTATACATCAGAGTATAGACATAGGATGTGGAAATTCAATAAAATAAAAAAATGGCACCAAAGAGACACATAAAGTCACTATTAGGATCATATCACAGTCCCTATAATTTTAGAGATCATACCATTATAACACTTTATGTTAAGGATATGAAATGCATGTTTAAATACCGTAATGCACAAATAATGCAGGTTGTGAGTCATGGGTCTCCCCTTTAATGAATGCCTTTTTATGATATTCACATGCAGTTTTGGCAAGTCATAGTCAAGTCAGCACACTGAAGTGTTATAGTTTAACAAGTGCTGGGTTGGCCAGAAAAGTACATAGTTTACTTCAAGGTGGTGGTTGTATACATCAGAGTATAGACATAGGATGTGGAAATTCAATAAAATACAAAAATGGCACCACAGAAACACATAAAGTCACTATTAGGATAATATCACAGACACAAACAGTCCCTATAATTTGAGAGATTATACCACTTTATGTTAAGGATATAAAATTGATGTTTAAATACTGTAATGCATGAATAATGCAGGTTTTGCTGCATGATAATAATGCAAAATGTGTTTTGAAGCCCCACAACAAGCCACTGTTAATACACATTGTTAGTTCATGTGGTTACTACAAATTTAATAGTTCATGGAGTTATAAGATAAGAGATAAGATAACATATTCCTTTATTAGTCCCGCAGTGGGGAATTGTGCAGTGTACAGCAGCAAAGGGGATAGTGCAAAAAAACAAGATGTAAACAAGAACCAAACACAGTTAACAAAATATGAACAATTTAAATAGAAGGAAGTATAAAAATAAGAGCAGTATATACAGTATTGACAATAAACAGACTATTAACAAAATTGCACAAGTGGAAAATAATATTGCACAGTGACAATGAAATGAAATTCCAGCCTCTCAATATAACTTCTATACTTGCACTTCCACTAATATGAGCTACAAGAGTTCACGACATCCTGCATGATGGAGTTTAGAGCTGCAGCGATTAGATGTTTAATCAAAATGAATCAGCAACTTTTTTCAGCAACTCATTTTCAAGAAACACTGCCAAAAATGTGATGGTTTTAACTCCTCCAATGGGAGAATTTCCTGCTTCTTTTGTCATGTATGATGGTCAATGGAGTGTTCTGGTTTTGGACTGCTGGAGGGACAAAACAAGCAGAAACTAGTCAATCTGGGCTCTGCGGAAACTGTTTTTTGACGCTTTTGATGAAGAAAATAATTGGCAGATACATCAATAATGAAAATAATCATTAGTTGCCGTCCTAATGGAATTGGTTGTGGGGCGTAACTAAGCATAATTTGTGTCTCTAACTTATAATCGATTGTTTTCACATCTGTCAGCTGTACAACACCTGTATCATTCAAGATAAGAGACAAAAATTGTTTTTTTTACTAACTCAGACCATTGCCTTTTTTCATTGGTTTGAAAACTGAAGAAGCACCGGTGGGGCCAGGTGTCTCACTTAATTTGTCCTCTGGACTGTCACTCTCTTGGTTGGATGTAATAAGCTGAGTTGTCTTGTGTGTATAAAGCTCAGGGTGAAGAGGAGACATGTGATCTAATAGTGGGTAGAGTGGCGTTCCTGGGAGGACTGTGGGAAAAGAAGGGGTGACTGTGGTTGAGGTTGAGGGCCTGCAGCATGCAGACTGTCACACATGTATTTTCCTAACATGGTGAGACGGACATGTATGACAGCTGGAGTAATGTTGAGGTGACAGTTGAATTGTCATATCCCCAGTCTGGATTCTCATCCATACGCCGGAGAGCTGCTTTTCTATGTGACCTTCTGAGACTATCTCCCACACTGAGGATAGAATAGTCAGTTTTCTCTCAGTATCATCTTGGTTTGATCTATCTGAAGAGACGCTGCCTGTGTGTCTTGTCTGTATTTCACTCGTTACCATGGCGATCAGGTTCTGTCGTGGCTCTGGTGTCAGATCGGATGTGGCTTTTCAGAACTGAAAGTTTCTCAAACAGTCTGCAGCTCGCTCACTTTCTCGCACATGGATTTTCCATCAAACACACACTTCCAACAATGACGTTTAACCTGCTCCTTGTAGCTGCTACTTCACAATGTCTGTCTCGCTGGCTGATAACGGGAGGGGAAGAGTAGATTTAAAAAACTTGGGTAAAAAATGGAGGGAGATAGACACAAACTGTTCTCTGCTTTTCACTTTATGTCAAGTTCACTTTCCAAATTCATGATATAATCCTGCCACCAAAGTCAAACAAGCACTAAAAGAGGTTATACGCAGTTTAATATTGCTGGGTGTGTTTATTAATCCAGTGTGATACACTCTTTGGAATAAAAGACAGTGAGCACCAATGTTTTATTGGTATTGTGCAAAATTAGAGGGAGGGAAATTTATTATAAGGACTTTATTTTGTTGAATAGTCTGCTTCATTTCAAACACTGAATTTGATTTTAAAGGACTATAGCTGTAGAGTAGCAAGATAAAGTGCATAACTGTGAGACAAGCAAAAAATACATACAAGATACATTTTTTTTTGACTGGTCTAAATACTGGCTGACAAAGTTTAGCTGTAACTGTTATGTGCAATGGCCTATCACATAACGGGTCAGCTTTGGAGTGGGTTTGAATACTCACTACAAAACATGAATGATTGTCTATCAACGAGTTTATGAGGACATTAATACACTGAAGCCGTGTGCATTAAAGAATATTCCCATGCGGCTTTGACCATAGTTAAATGTTTAACGTTTAGGGTTGTAATTATAGGTGCTTTATAGACTGTCCAGTGTTAATACTCTGGAGCTATCGCTAACCATAACACAACTTGTCAAGCTCTATCACAGGTTTAAGTACAGTGCTTAAGTAAATGCAGTTACTTTACACCACTGATCGTTATTCTCATTGTTAAAACAACACTTCCTCTAAATTTAAGATGTAGCAGCAACACCCTATTCTATATTCTCTTGAATATGATAATCTCCAGGACCACTTCTGTTCACAGAGGGAACACATGGCCAAACCAAACAGCCTTGATGTCCCCATCAGACCTCTGAACTGAGCCCATAGTTAGTCCCCGCTCTAACCCTGTCACATGTAGCTGAGGGTATAAATCACAGTGACTAACTGAGTACTCATGGAGATGCCACTTGTACTCTGCAGCTACAACTCCAGCTATTTATAAATGGCAGGAGACAGTTTGGTTGCATCACTGATGCTGGGTCCTCCTCACCCCTCTGCAGGTTGTGACCCGTGAGCTTTGACCTTTGACCCACCCCACACACTTTATTGGAAACGGGAGCAGCTGGTGCGTCCTGAGTGTGCAGCATTAGTGCTATTCTCTCCCGCTCGGCCGTCCAGCGGGTCAGACAATCGTATTGCATGTTAGTTTGTTTGTGAGGGTCATTTAATGAGTCCAGGTTCAAGTGGAGTCACGACTGATTGCTGATCAGCGGAATAGCCTGTTGTAAACACCTGCAGACACGCTAATTACTGATACTTGCAGGTAGAAATCTGCAAGGAATAGAAAAACAGTTTGACTCAAATACACTACTTCAACTATATGTGGTCAAAAGTGAAGTTGAGTCATGTTTAGCTTTGGCCTTTCACTTTTCAACCACTTATAAAAACCATGTAAATGTGTTTGTTTTGCATAATTGCACCTCAGAGTTTTGTTTTTCATGTAATCCCAACTCCACAATGTTACATAAAAATGTGCAACTTATAATTTTGCATAGTTTCAAACACTTTCTGCGCAAACGGCTTGTGTGTGACAATGTATAGCAAAGGTCCAAGCAAATTATAATTTTTTTCCTTTTGTGTTCTTGTGGCATGCCTGTTAACCCCGCGCAACCCAGAGATCAAAGACTTTAACTACCAATTATCTAGTCATAGACTGGAGGCCTAAAATCAGCTGTAGTTTCTTGTTTTCTTAGTAAGTGGCAGTGTGGCTACATCGGCCAGCACTTTGTGGCCTGAAAATGTGTCAACAGTTGGGAAGCCAATGAAACAGTGTTGCTTGACGGGAGCATGTGCTGCTTCATGGTCTCAGTGCGTGAATGTGTGAAATATTGTGAGTTGTTGTGCTGTATGTGTGTTTGATCTCTTTCAGTAAGCAGCCCACAAATGTCTTTTAAAGACAACACCCTGTGTCCATGAGAAGTTTTGATTCTTTGTGCTTCTCGTCTCCATGTCTGTGAGAGTGCACGGATGGTTTAAATATTAAGGATCGCTGTCATTGAGTCAAGACAAGACTTTGCTTTGTTTCATACCTGCAAGCCTCAATTATGTCTGTAAAATGGACAGGCTGCAGCGTCCTATTGCAGGATTTTGATTACGTCTTCTTCAAAGCCTCTCTGTGCTGAACTGACAGACGCGTCACCCCCTCCTATAGGGTGAGGGGTTAAGGGTGACAGAGCCCCCGGTGCTTCAGAAAGTATGAGAAAATAAACACTGGCATTTGAGGTATCAAGTTATGTGTGTCACGCAAGCACCCGAGCCCCAGAGATTAGGAATTAATCCTGCCAACATGAGGGCAGGAAAAAATCATTTAATAACAACTTCCCCATGTGTTTTAAAGTTTAGGATATTTAGCAAGGGCACACATGCAGGACGTTTTCTTTTAATAAACATCATTGTCTTCCAATAATATGCAATTGCTATTAAGTAAGAGATATTTTGTCTGTGAATTTATGATGTGATGACAAATTACAACTGCAGGAAGTTGAGTCTGCTTTGCCTCTTACAATTCACGCTTTAAAGAGGCAGAAAATGATGGGAAGAGTCAGTGAATATAGGTCTGAAGTTGTTTAGGAATGAAGTCTGTCTGGAAAGATAATCAGAGAGTATGAGAGAGAGAGGGAAAGAAAGAGAGCAGACGGAGAAGGGAGGTGCAGAAAAGTATAAAATGAGGGCGAGAGTGAGAGGTAAGGTGGGTGGGAAAGATGGAATGCAGGAGAAAGGGAGGGGACAGCTGAAAGAGGAGGAGAGGGTGGGATGCCGAGAGTGGGAAGGCGATTGATGATGAAGAGAGAGAGAGAGTGAGGTGCACACAGCAGGGAGAGCTTTAACTGAGGCCATGTGAGATCGCCACTGAAATAACAAAAGCCATGACGTCATCAGTCGGGTCGGATGTGAAAGAACGCACTGTCAGGCTACCTATAGCCATAATAACATTACTTCCATTAGCCTGGTTTCTACTCACATTGTTTAGTTTTGCCATACATTTCATTCAGTTGTCCAAAATTCCAAAATATTACTCCTGTTAACACCAAGGCAGGGAATATCCTACATACTTGTTCCAAAGCAACAATGTCTCTAAATACTTTAAAAAGTTCAGAAACCTGTCTACTGGTACTCAGCTTACACTGTATAGAAAAAGTGGACATAGTCACCGTGACGTCACCCATTGGTTTGTTGACTACGGTTTTAAAGCCTCGAATTCGGGATTTTGGCCGTCACCATCTTAGTTATTTGCAACCAGAAGTGACACAAACGCTGAATAAGACATTTGTAGGCAACCACAAATGTTATACTGTAATTAACTTTTATGAACTGAAAACACACCGTGAAAGGGTTAAAGTTGTAAGACGAAAACACAGACAATTCCCAGACTGGACAACACCGTGGTAGCGACCTGTCAATCACAAGATAGCCACGTACCTAAAGCATCCCCTACTTTATGGTCTATTTGACTCTAAATGGGACCATAATTTACTTAATGAACATCTTACTGTATTAAAGAAGATTTGAAACTAGTGATTGAGACCATAAACTCAAGTTTACAATGTTTACTGAGGTAATAAATCAAGTGAGAAGTAGGCTCATTTTCACATAGACAATCTGACTTCTTTTTGCAACCAGAGGAGTTGCCCCCTGCTGGCTATTAGAATGAATACAAGTTTAAGGCACTTCAGTGTTGGCTTCACTTCTCAGACTCCACTCAGTCCTACTGAAGACTTAAAGCTTTAAAAGCAGGTCACAAATATATGGTTTCATTCAGAGCTGAAACGACTAGTCGATCAGAAATTAATCAGAATTCTTTTAATCAAAAATGCCAAAAACTGCTTCCAGCCTTTCACATGTGAATATAGTCTGTTTTTTTATACTTAACTGCATATCTTTGGGTTTTGGACTGTTTGCAGGACACCTGAGAGATTGTGACAGATATTATTTTACTATTCTCTGAACCTTTACTTTCCAAGTTTGGTCTTTTTTTGGTATTTGTGGACAAGAAGAAAAACATCCCCACACTTCTCCTCAATACTTCTGGTGACCTTTTTGGTTTCTGCTCCACACATTACATCATGTCTTAATCAGCCAGCAACCCTTAATATAATTAACGGCAATAAAATCTGCACTCTTGTCGTATGAACTGAGATGTTTATTGATGGAGCATAAAAAAGAGGCTGGGAACTATCAGTCTTATGTTTTTCCAGCTTGGCTAAATAAACTATATCCACTAAACAAACTGCGGTTTATTGATGTCGAGCATCGCTATGAGAGTTACAGACTTAAAAGCCAATGGTTTAATTATGTTTGTAAGCAGCAATGATTTTGCTATGCGTTCGTAGTGTTTTCCTGGTTTGCACAGGATGTTAAAATCCTTCTTCTGCATTGATATTAGCGCATAGCTGATAATGTAATATTTTTCCCAAATCAAGAATTTCAGGACTTAAATATCATGTCAAAAAGCTCTCACTTTTCTTCATCATGGGAACAAGTGCTCTACAGTGCTCTACTGACCCTGACGTAAACTCTTTCACCACAATATGCTCTCTCAGTTGCAGTCTTTGAATTAGAAAGATGAAGGTGTGGCAGTGTTGCCCACTGGGGAGATGAGGAACAAGAAGTTACGCTTTCATTGCTGTTTCATCATATTTTTTGTGCGTATGTGTGACTGAGTATGAACGTGTGTATGTTTGAGTGGCCACCTCAGTGTATCTGGTGATTCAGACTGAGAGACAGCCCTCTGTCTGGCTCGGATCACATCAGTCAACAACACAGCCCAAATTATGTTTGCAGAAGTCAATGACGGTCTCGCACAAAGCCCTCACTATTTGAATTAGCAGCAGTTGACACCAAAGTGTGAGCCCAAGTTAAAAAAACTGAAGAAAGAGTTACGATCACAGAAAGAGAAACCCTTCTTTTACTTAATTTAAGGTAACAACCGATACAACGGTGAGAAGAAATACATTTTAAAAAGAAGAGACGGATATTGACCACATGATCAGAGCAGATGAGTTAGAAAGACGGATCAGAAAATGAGAGGAAAATAGAGGGAAGCAGGAGAATGTGGCAGCATCTGTGGAAATCTCTTCAAGGAGTCGGGGGTGGGGAGCGCTCTGAAATAGTCCAAATCTCTGGAAGAGCTTGGTTTCAGTGGTCCGGGCATGTGTTTTTGAGAGAGAGAGAGGAGCGATGATGATGAGGGAGAAGGGTGGGGGAAAGGAGTGGAAACTTCAGGAACATTTGTGAATGCTGACGTACACATTATTGAACTGCTTCACATATTTTCAAAAGAAAGTATTTTTTGAAGTATTAAAGAGTAGGATATCCTGCCAAATAATAACCGCAAGAAATTATTATGAAATGATGAGCATTCTCTTAAAGAAATGCACTTGCTGAGTTATTTATGTCTGGATCTGTGTGTCTTGTATAGGTGACACCTCAGGTATGAGAAAAACACCGTTTCAGCCGACACAGAAACATGAAGCTTTGATGAATACGTTTTTCTCTGATTGTATTTCTCTTCGGCGTCACTTATTTTTCTTTCTCCCTGCTCTCTTTCTTCCTTTTTCTAAATGTGTCTGGTTTGTCTATCAGTGTGACCAGAGTTCCCACCTCTCTAACGGGTCCAGCTCTGGGATCTGGGAAGGTTTTTCTTTCTGCATGGTTGTCAAGTTTCCTGCTCACTGTTTTCAATACTTCAGACACATACACTATTTTTCATCGGCAAGTTCTCTGAACACTGTATCCTGTCGCAACATTGATTCCACGGGCCAAAGATAACTGACATGCTTAAGAAATTAAAAACTTTCTAACTTTCTTATATGTTGAGATAATTTCTCACATGAATGATCTCATAAGGTTTATTTTGGCTGTTGCATTGAGAATAATGAAGGCTAAAGTTATGCATTGTCCTAAAGTTGCACAGTTTTTTCCTAATTTAAAAGGTGACAACAGGTTTTGTGGGATGCTGTGTTCAGGAGCCATTGTGATGAATGGTATTAAAGCTACTTGCGAAAGACTACTTGACAGTTTAAGTACCCATGAAGTGTCTCACAGGGTCTCACATGTGCGCCAACCCCTCACATCTGCTCTCCACGGCCTCTTGAGGTTTCCAACAGCATCCGTCTGAAGAGCTGGCATTCAGCCCGACTGTAAACTGCCCGCTGCTCTCTGTCGCTTCTCTTTCTGCTTGCCCTTCATCCTGGGTCTAACATTTTTACTTTAAAAAAACAACTTGTTCGATCAAGATTTTTTACAAGTAATTGGCTAAAAGTGATTTTCCATCCACCTGTTTTTATGCACATTTTCAATTTGTGCCCTAAAAACCCTGTGGAGACACCAGAAATTTGAAAAGATATTTGAAATATTGCAAAACCTTTTTTTCCGCTTGACTGAGGTGGAAAAGTTGCTGTATCAATAAAAGCAAAGCACAGTGCTATGGAAACAGACTTGGTGAACAAACTAGAGACCATCTCGTGATGGGATCACACCAGCTGCGACGCGAAATCGGACCGCCCTTTTACCATTTCCTACACCCCTACTTCTGGCCCCTTGCTTGCACCACACCCCTTTTTGAACTTGACCTTCATTTTGATCTCAACTACACATCTGTAAAGTTTTGTGATGCCAAACCGGGCCAGGGGTGTAAAGTGGAGGGGCCAATGACCCCTTCGCCCCCCTTGTTCCTAACATGCTCATCTTCAAACTCAACCTTCATTTTGATCAAACGTTCACGTTGACAAAATCTGCCAACAGACAGAAATTAAACACCTGGCAAAGTACTCAAAACCGCCTCTGTGGTAGTTCCCGCTACAATAGGTGTCTCCAGGACCACGTTCTGCTAAGACGACTCACATACAAACTCACAAGATGAAAACCATACCAGTGTCACTGTTGCTGCTTGTAATCATTATGTACATAAAGCATGTGACTTAAACGTCAGTTGTTACTGAAAAGACGGAAAATAGTGACAGATGAAAACATTACGCATGGAGTGTTGAGGTGACTGTACGCCAAATTTACACCGGGCAGCGGTGCAGGCCACACTTCGCCGCCACTGTTCTGGTGTGAATTTGGCGTAACGTTACTCAAATAATTATATGAAACAAACATTAAAGCCATATTTTTGTCACGTTTTGATGTTTGATGTTTGTTTGAGCCCTCTTCTTCTGAAATTGTTAATGGACCCTAACTGGAGAACTGGTGCCACCAGCTGTTTATCTTGATGTGCCCAACTCCTAATATTTGCATACCATTCACATTTTCCTTTGCTGATTTTCTGGGACATCTGTTAAAATTTGCACTCCATTTAGATGGAAACTTGACTTAAGATATAAAAGTAAAGCTGGTTTGGAGAGACAAAATAATGTAAACACACCACGGACAAGGACTTACTAACATAGTCACAGTTAAAAACACTACAACAGTCATGGTTGAATTCCAATTAGCGGTATTTGTTAGCAATAAAAGAGGGCTGACAGTCAACACTTTGACATGTGAGTTTTCACATTTGTCATAAATAAGGGAATAGTCATGCAACCCAAACTAATGGAATCCACCTGTGTAGCATTGCTTGCAAAGGTCATCTTCTTCATGAAGTGTTTACTTCATTCACCCCCTGCAGAGTAACACCCTCACTAAACTAAACCTGAAAAGAATATAATGCATATAAAAAAATAAACCTGTGAATGTGACCTCTCAGTGGGTATGCTCACTGATAGTGCCAGGAACATACGGTATATGTTTAGAGGCTAATCATCGACAGCTGTGCTAAGATGTGTAGTTGTCATTATAAAAGGCCAAACAAACAAAGACAGCGAGGAGGAACGAGTGACAAACTTCCTCGTTGTGAACCATGTAGATCCATCTGGGACTGATTCACTTGCTCTGATTTAATAGGATGCTGGCAGGGTACCGTATTTATTGTCCTTGTGGATGTTTTTTTTTGTGGGAACAAATACTTCTCACACTTCATCTCTTGAAGTGTTGTCTTACAACCAGCTGAAAATTGTATTAAATTAAAAAAAGAACATGTCGCAAGTGAATCCAGCCTATTATGCATTGTTCACATGATGTTTCACCCTGGCAGTCCAACAAATGAACACAGTTAACACATCAAAAACATGTCCTGGTTGATATGCATCTCATAATTGATGGCTGTGATACAGTCAAAACACTGGAGGCCGTATTTGTGAGGGGGTACTGTATCGTGGGGTCTCTGTGCCCTGTATGTATGGAGCTCATTTCCTGCATAGATCAGCGTAGGTCAGGCACATGAATAGCCCTATTTATGGGAGCTGAGTGGTCCTGTGGATGAAACCAGGTGGTGAGATGATCTAAAAGGTGGTGAGAAGAGAAGTTTGACTTGAGTAGTAGCAGTTTGTGTAATTCATTGTGCAAACCAAGGATTTTTAAAGACAATGTAATATTCAGGTTTGGCATTTTGGTCGTTGCCATCTTAGTTTTTTGCCACCAGAAGTGACACAAGAGGGTGGAGCTAAGTACAACCGAATGCTGAATATTTTCAGGTGACCAAAATATTATAAATAACTTTCATGATCTGAAAACACTGTGAAAGGGTTAAAGACAAAAACACGGACAACTCCCAGAGCTGTAGCGACCTGTCACTCAAGGTAGACAGGCCCTAAAGCATCCCCTGCTTTATGGTCTATTTGACTCTAAATGGGACCATAATTTACTAAATGAACATCATGCTGTATTGAGGAAGACTTGAAACTAGCGATTGAGACCATAAACTCATGTTTATAATGTTTACTGAGGTAATAAATCAAGTGAGAAGTAGGCTCATTTTATCATAGACTTCTATACAATCAGATTTCTTTTTGCAACCAGAGTCGCCCTCTGCTGGCTGTTAGAGAGAATGCAAGTTTAAGGCACTTCCTCATTGGCTTCAAGATGGTGCACTAGGTTATACACATGATAAGAGATGGAAATAGTTGTGTGAAGACTGAAAATGGAGAGAGAAATTCAAACCTGGCCTACTTTCACACCTCTCGGTACCTGGACAAATGTAAAGATACAAAAATTGTTGGAGTCAGCACCTCCCGATTCGGTTGTTGGAAACAGGGTTTCAGACGCTATTAATACTTCAAGGGATTTGTTGGGTGTTTTGAAGTAGGGTCGTATGAGGTACTTAGTCAATGTATTACCTACTGTAGGTGATGGTCGGCACGCCCCCAGTTTGGAGAAAACAGAAAGGAGCACCAGCATGGAAGCAAAGTAATCTACTGCTGTGGATGGGGATGTCAGTAAAAAGTATTTAGGCCACCTAAAATAAAGGCCCACCTAAAAAAATCAATATCAGTTTAAGTGTACGCTATATTTAAAATATTTTCCCGGTTTACCTTGCTGTCAGACAACTGTTTCCAACAGGGAACTGAAGTCATTGTATTCATCTATGCTCTAGCCAGACTCCATTGAAAAAACCTGTAATTTTACCTTGTAGAATACGGGAGGTGCTGGTCTACCGTTGCCTCGATTGGTTGATTTTTGTTTGTTCAATTGTGTGACTTTGGTGAATCTGAACTAACCAATATTCTAAATATGTTCTCTTAATATAGAATACACTGGTTGAGTTTTTTAGGTGAGCCTTTCTTTTAGGTGTCCAAAATACGTTTTGCTGCCCTGTTTTGCTGGCTCCGTCTACAGCAGTACATTGCTTTGGTTCCGTGCTGGTACCGTCATCTACTGTAAGTAATACACTATGGATAAGTACCTCATACAACTCCACTTCAAAACACCCGGATTTTCCCTTTAAGCATTTAGTCCTGTTGTCTGAAATTCAGCAGGTAGACACAGAAACGACAGCAGGTGCAGTCTTGTGCTGAACTCAGCACTGTTATCGTGCTCCCTTTCTCCCGTCCACATTCTTGCCCTCAGGAGCCCCCCAAACCAGGCCTGGTCCCTCCCCTCATTTTTAGGGCAACAGCTGCATAAGCAGACCTGGGCATGCTGGGCTTCCCTGACCGATGGTGCACCTTCACACCTTTGACAGGTTGCAGTCATAAACTTTTGACAGGGTCACTCCAAGAAGCTCAGGATCAAGGAAACACATAGGCAACACAGTGGAGTGCCCATGCCTCATTTCTCTCTTAGAATAATCTTTTGCGTGGATCCCTCTTCTGTCTTCAGACTCTAGATAAATCTCAGTGCTGTGCATCTTTCTGAAGCTATCAATTATGGTGATGAAAAAGAAAAATATCAAAGTGAGACCACCACCTCTTTAACCAGAAAATTACCCATCAAATGACAGGAAGTCACAGCGACCCGAGCTTTAACTTACCACACCTACATTTGGTAATAATTATAAGGCCGTCAGTCAAATGAATTGGTGTCAAGTTGCAGGGAAGTATAGGGAGTATACAAGCATACACGCAAATTCAGACAGTCCTCCCACCATCTCTCTTCATCTGTCTCACACACATGCACACACACATACAGTATGCTGTATAAAGGGCCACTTTCTTTTCAGTATTCACTAAACTTTATTTGAACAGACAGACCTATTAAAAGCTCCACAGCCACTGGTACACCCGCCTTTGCATGTGGCAAGTATTCTTGTATATTTTGATAATAGGGTCACGCTGCAGAGCCTACAGTAGGTTGGGTGATCCACCAATCATAAAGTCTCCTTTTTAGTGGGGTAATAGTGGGGTTAAAGCACGCCAGCGCTTCAGACGACAGACATTTGACCGAAAACCTGCCATTAAGTCAAAGAGCGCCTGTTTTTAATCCTTGAAGTGACGTTTCAGGGGGTGTGTACTCAGTTGATGCCAGTCATTCAGTGTTGTAAAATGGGACGGTTGTGGAGACATCTTGGCTCGTGGTGCAGTCGTGTACATTACATGCCAATTTTATATGAAAAACTGAGTTTTGGCAAAAAAAAAAAAAAAAAAGGAATTCCAAAATAATGAGTCAAGCAAAGAAAAAGCTTAAATAGAGACTGTTTGACATTTTGGGAAATGCACTTGTTCACTTTCTTGCAGAAAGTTAGATGAGAGGATTGAGAGCACTCTAGCTCTAGCTAGCGCCAGCTGCCAGTTAGCTTAGCTTAGCACAAAGACTTGAAACAGGGGGAAACAGCTAGCATGGCTCTGTCACAACATAAGAAACAAAAATAAAAAGCTCACACATCAACATGCTATATCTAGTTTGTTTTCTACTTGCAGTGTAAAAACTACAAGTTGTGGTTTTACGGGACTTTTGTGCCAGTTATGTGCGGCGAGTTATGTGTCCCTCAGAGCAGTATTTTCTGGAGTCTCCGTTGGTTGCATGGCAACCTCAAAGTGACAATAATGTGTGAATTAGTGACCTTTAGAGCGCTTTCGCAAGCCACAGTCCGTTTGGCTTGTCCGAATCAAAGTGAAAATGATACTTTTGGTTTGTTTTCTATTTAGTCTGGTTTGGTTTGGTTTTGGCCCGGATATCAAGTAAATATCAGACGTCTACAGAAGTCCAGATCGGTCCTCTCCCACTCATGTTACATTTACCTCTGTCCAGCTCAACAAATGCTGGTGCAAGCAGCCTTTTTTGGTAAAAATAGTTGTTTTGGATCGTACCACAGGTTGAACAGCACCAGATTTCAATTAAAACTGACTACATGTTGGCTTGTGAAAGCGCCCTCAGAGGTGCTGGTGGGTGAGCCAGGCTATCTGTTTCTGGGATTTATGTTAAGATAAACTCGGCTGCTGGCTGTACATTCATATTTATCATACAGACATGAAAGTGCTATCAATCTTCTCATCAAACACTCAGCAAAAAAGCAAATAAGTGCATTTACCAAACTAACTACTAACTATTCCTTTAAATACATTATATGAAAAGTCTAAAATTTCTCTAAATAAAGGTATAGGTTTGTAGTTATTTGCTGGCATTATATATGGATGATCATATTTCTCTACAACAGTATAAATTCATCAGAAATGCTGATTAAAAAATGATAATATTGATTATTTGAGCCCTCAGCTGTGTTATGGAGTATAACAGGGTTACATAATCACAGAGCAAATACTGTCAGCTGCTGTAAATGGAATGTTCCACATATAACGGCACTGCAGCTCCGGCCAAAAACCATGAATGACAGGATCGACATACATCCAGGAGGAAAGAGAGGGAGAGAAAAAGGAAAGACCAGGGAAAAGAGAGAGAGAGAGGGATATACAGTAGATATTTCTCCTTCCTGTTTAAAGTGTTGTGGAAAATAGATAAACTCTTGGCATAATTTCATCCTTGCAACTTTGAAATTGAGGGACTTTGTCCAAAAGAAACAGTCCCCCTTTTCAAGAAAAGGAGGACAGTTCTCCTCTGGAAAACAAAGACACATTGAGTGTGCTGGAAAGATGAACTGATTCCCGGTGCCTCAAGCTGGATTGTGTTAGAGACAGAAAAAAGGTAACCTCGAGTGTTAATGAAAAACAGAAGACTTGTGGGTTCTCTGTGTCCTTTAGTGGGACATCCTCAGTGTCGCTGCACTGGATTGGCTGAAAGGGTTTCGTGATCAGTAAACAAACTCTGGTTTATTCCCCAGCCACCTTTTTTCTTTCAGTTTTTGTTTCTCCTCGACTTTCTATTTGTTTATCTCCTTCTTTCTTCACTTCATGCACACTTTCTACACACCTACCCAAACTGACTGGGCAGCAGAGCTTCAAAAGCTCTCCAAGTCTAAGCTGTCATGCCCTTTGAAAAACTGTGAAGGATCTCCCAGACTCAGCTCATCCTGGGTCCCATCTGGAATCACTCTCTTAATAAACTCCGGCCCGCAGCTGCTGTGCCCCGGCAGGTCTGCAGAGAAATATGACAAAGAATAAAAGGGATCAATGAGTAGAAAAAAAAAATAGGAAAAAGTTCCTCAAAGCTGAACCACTTCAGACTTCACCTCAAACAATCCCCCAAGAAAACAGTTTTTTCAGTTCCAAGGTCAAAGCAAAAACTGTTTATTATTATACAATATCTTACAGTCAACCACTGTGGTCAGTCCGTTCACACGAACAGGTGTATGAATGACACGATAATGCGGCAGGTATTTAGCGTGCAATAACAACGCCTTTCTTGCTTTTAGCATGTCATTTGTACGCCATGTAGTCCGTACTGACTGTAATGCAAATTAAGCTGCGTAAATATTCTACGCTCAGAGCTAGTGACGTAGGATAAAAAGCAAGAAAGGCTGCTTATGGCGGGCGGGGACGTGGATGGGTCCAACAAACACACTCAACTTTTAACAAGGAGACCGGTGTTCCAGACCGGTTTTCGAGACCGGTGTTTTGTTTTGTAAGTTACATTAGTGACATTTGTAACGTGTTTTACTTATGTTACGTTGTTTCCGTATGTATTGTACGTAGTTTACATAGCCTACTTATTTTATGGCCAACCATGATGTTTTTTCCTAAACCAGAGTAGGGCTGACCCGAATGCTTTGAAGCATTATATATAATAATGTATAAATACATTAGATTACATACATTATTCATATTCTACATGAATTATTAGTGTAGAGGTGCATGTGTGTGTACAGTAGTGCGGCAGCGGCACTGTCCCGAAGCTTCGAATACCTTTGAATATTTCTAACTGAAGCCTCGAAGACCAAAAAATGGTATTCAGGACAGGCCTACACCAGATGCGGAGTGCGAGGTGCAAAGTGTGGCCTGTGGCGAGCTGCCATGCAATGTCTATGAAAAGCTGCGATGGCGGCTCCAGAGCTCAACGAGCTGCGGCTGTTTAATTCTGCGGCGAAGTGCGGCCAAACAAAAGTTGAGAAAAGTTAAACTTTTAGTGGCGAAGTGCGGCCAAAGACGACCATAGCCAATCAGTCAACAGAGACATGTGACTTCTGTGACATGTTGACCTATGTTGCAGACAATTTCTTTTCACACGGAATGCATGAATATGCCCCCTAGCCACAGAAAAGAGTAACTATCGCGGCGAGCCACACTTCATATCTGCCTGTTGTGAATTCATCGTAACTAAGCAATTTTGTTGCCTCAACCTAACTGCGGATGTTACCGTAGTTTTGTTGCATGGCGTACAAATGACACGTGAAAAGCCTAAAATGCGTCCTCATCCTTGTAATGTTGTGTAATTTATATACCTTCATGTGTGATCGGGTTGCTGCAGTATTCTTTCTTATGTATTACATATCTCTACATACAATCAGTACAGTATGTTACATAGCTGTGTATTACTGTGTAGTTATTCACAATGTCTATTTATGCAATTCTAATGAAGCAGTCTGCCATACCAATACAAGACAATATACTAGACTTACCATATATTATATTACCACCTATTACCATTAGTGTATATTTTAAGAGCTGCAATATCTAGTCCCAGTTTTGTAGTTTTAGTTCAGTTTCAAGTTAAGATCTTAGTTATTTATGTTTTTATTATTCTATTTTCTCATCTGCCTCTTTGTTATATGTGTTTTTGTGATTTTTTGTGATTTCTGTTTTGTAATTTCACTTTGGGGTTACTCTATCTATCTTATGGATGCTCGATAGCAGGGAAATACAACCTCTAGGAAGCTGAAACGCTCCTGGTCCTCATCTCACACTTGAGTGTGATATTGTTGAAAGTTGTGCCATGGAGGGAGTTTGTGCAGAACGGAGTCTTGCAGTACATTTTGTGGTGGAAGTTCTTTGGACACTGGCCTGTCGCACTTCTGACATTTGCAACTCTCTCGTCCCAGCTGAATCAATAAAAGCCTGCACTGTCACAATGCTGCACTGCTAACCCCCCGCCCACTCACACTCATCCATGTGCACGTTCACACACACACAAACACACACACACACTTAGTCATACAGGACGGCAGTGGCACACAGACAAAGACACACACTCACACATACAAGACACCAGACCTTTCCCAAATATGTACATTCTTCACACTGGAATGAGATCTTCGGCTCTTTCCTCGGCGTCGTGCCCTCTTGGACAAGGAGTCTTGTTGCGTGAGTCCAGCCGAGCAGTCCTCTTATACGCTAAGTGCTGACATCATGTTGTCAGCCCTGTTGATGGATGTTTGGCTCCAGCAGCTTCCAATTTTTACTGGTACACAGAGCCAAAAACTAGATTTCTAACTTTGATTTTTAATTATTCCTCTAATGTTATGTCTTAAAGGAACAGTGTGTAACATATCGGGAGATCTATGAGCAGAAATTGAGTGCCAGTGCCATAAAGCAATAAATATATTTTATGCATTTTTCCCTTATCGAGATACAGATTGCATTTTAATGCCAGGTATAAATGGGGTATACACTTCATATAATGTGCATGCAACATGGAGCATTTTCAGACCAGTTGTGTGTGCTTACATATTTATATTTCATTTCATCTCCTCCAATTCAAATGTATATGCATTACGTAATGCAGATTTAGTTTCCCAGGATGCACTTTAGGAACAGAGGACATATGAAAGCTGCCATGTGTGGTCCAAGAAGCAACCACCATGGCTGAGTGGTGAAGCCGATGCAGAAGCACATTATAGTAATCGGCAGTTCCTCTGACGGTCACTCTAAGAAAAGACTGATGAAGTCATTGGGCAACTTCTCTTTATAGCATCTCAATAGCTAATTTTACTTCTCCTAACGTATGTTTTGGTGGCCATTTTTTGTCTCGGTGGCCTTTTTGTGCCACAAAGAACATGTATTTTTTGCAGTGTGTTTCCTTGATTGACACAAGTGTCAGCCAATTGGAGTCAGTTGTCGTGGTTACCTCTTGTTTCTCTGACCCCAGTTCCACCGAGGTTTCTTCCCCTTTAACCAAATCATGTGTTTCTGATTCAAGTATGGCGCTGAGCAGTAAATCAAATCCAAGCATCAGATTGTCCCTTTAGAAACCTCTTGGTAAAGTCAGAGGTGCTATTTACATGTTTTCCCATATATGGCCCTGCTCTTCTATTTTGTTTATCTTGTGTTATTTTATGAAAATCAAGTTTAAACTGTCTGTTTTGAACATTCAGCTGTTTCTATTTCAGTGGATAAAATTCAGCTTGTGATATTCATGCAACAAAACCACTTTCAAATCAATGATGCAATATGAGCATGAAAACTTACAGTTTATCCAAATACCCTCTTTGCTGGTAGTAACCTCTTTACTGCACATACATGTTGTGATGGGACGATACATGTTTTTTAACGCGGATCACTGTAAAAATCACACACAATAAGTAGATTGCGGTGAATTTCCATTATCAGGATAATCGTGAATATCGTCACGAGTGAATTGAAAAAGCTAGCTTGCTATCATGGTAGAGAAATGAAAAATAGAGACTGATTTAAAAAATAGGCCTACAGAAATTATCAGAAAGACCACTCACACAATGTTGCTAATTTTTTAGAAATTGTATCTATCCCTTGTTTGTCCTTTTTTGTGTCCTATCTGTGATGCAATACAAATATTTGTTTCTTTACAAAATGTAAGGTTAAATGATTCCAGTTTGTTTTAGTGCCATTTTAAGAGTTTTAAGCATATTTTGATGATTATTGGGAATCGGGATAATATCGAGAATTGTAATTATTTTGGCCAGGATAATCATGAAATGAAGAGTGATGAATGAGTCCAGAGAGAGCAGGTTTCAAATTCAGGCACAAAGAAAGAGAATTTCAGAAAACTAAAGCTCCCTGTCTTTTTATGAGAAGTGTTAATAGTTATTGCTGTTTTTGGAGAATTAAAGTAAAAAAAACCTACCATGCGAGTACATTACGAAAACATAGTAAAGGTGTTAGATTGCAAATATTTATTAAAATGCCTCTGTATTAGTTTAGTTTGGATATTTGGCTATGCAGCTAAAATAAATGAATTAAAATCGGCATGTATTTATCTTTCAATACATCTCTTCCTCTATCTCAAACCCTCAGCACAAGATCCAGTAAGCGTTACACATCATAACAACATACTGTAATAGCACACACTAATCTGCCTGTTTTGAAAAGTGATACTCGTGTATTTCTCTCTCTCTGCTCCGTCCTTCTGGTCCTCAGGTCATGGTGAGTGCTCTGGCCGACTCTATAATCTGGCTGAAAGCAGGCCACATGGCTCTCTATCTCGTGAGGAGATCCCTCTGTGTGGCTGCTCAGTCTTTTCAGCCGGCATCTAAGCCTCTCAGGAATGCTGAACTCTCAGACTCGGACTGAGTGTGCAAAGTGTGCAGAGTTGGACATTGTGCCTCAGCGTTTGTGTGTCTGCCAGCGGCATTTGTCTGTGTGTGTATGTTATGTTCATGAGCCATTCAATATGATTACATACAGTACATTGTAGATTATAGCCCTTTTTCATCGAATTGGAGACTGAAATAGCAGGCCTGACCCTATACTTTACTTTAATCTACACAGAAACAAGTGCTGGAATATAAAGCTTTTTAGTAGCAAGAAAACAACATTGTTGTTCAGCCTGCTGGCCCTTCTGGACCCTCAGAGTCTTACAGAATTATGTTTCTGACTCACACGTGATAAGCTCTCAAATGGGTCCATTTGAACTCATTAACCTTGAGGCTGGTGAAATGGGCCAATTCTTGCATCACAAAAAGTTTGCACAGACTTTCCCTTGTTGTCGCCCTAAAGGGATTTGAATACAGTATGATTTCTACTGTATAAATTAAATAATAAAAAGAGAAGAAATTAGAGAATGAAAGATTCTACTTTATATTGCACATGTAATTGCAATTTGACTTTTTGATTGCATTGTGCTTTTGCAGTTTAGTCTTTGTTTGGCTTCCTCTCCATCCTACCTCAGCCAATTTCTGGTCAAGCCATCTTTATAAATTCCATCATCCTCTCACCACCACAATCTAATTTAACGTGATAAAGTAAAGAACATTCACTTAAAACTGGAGTGGGGAACTTTTGTCTCCCCTCTCTGGCAGTGAGAGTAATTACACACAATTGCAACACTGTTGTATGCCTGGGTGAGCTTACCACATATCTCCCGCCCCCAGAAGTGTTTGTCCTCGCCGTCAATCGCTTTCTTTTATTTATTTTTTTCTTATACTGAACATTGTTTTTTTTTCTTTATATATCTGGAGCATCCACTCCAGAAACTTTTCTTGGACATCTTGCTATCATCTTCCCCTCGTTCCTTCCCACTTTAGCTCTGGCTGGTTGACGTAAAACGCATCACTGGTGCATTCATCAGGTCACAAACATGATGTGTGTTTGATCAATAATGAACAAAATAACTTTGTTTTCAGAGCTTGAGATTGGTTGCCCCAACAATTGTACACTGGATGTACAAAGATAAGATTTGCAACAAAGGATTTATCTAACAAGTTTCAGATTTTGCTGGGTTTACTAGATTGTACGCCATGAGATACTGCTTCACAGGGACTTCTCTCATCTGAAGGCAAGCGCTACGGTTAGGAAGTCAGCTAGAAGACCTTCACATTCACTGCTTGGAGAACAAGTATTTGCTCTTCTCTTTGCTCACCTTATCAATTGTATAAGGTGATAATGTGTCAGTGTTGTGTTTACAGCTTCTTTCTGCTGACCCTAAGTGGCCAAAAAAAGTCAGTTAAAGCAGTTTTATAGGTTCTATACATAGACTGTATATAAGAAGTTGACGTAATTACTGTTACGTCACCCATTGGTTTGTGGACTGCCATTTTGAAGCCTCAAGTTTGGCATTTTGGGTCATTTTCACATAGACTTCTATACAATTGGACTTCTTTTTGCAACCAGAGGAGTCGCCCTCTGCTGGCTATTAGAAAGAATGCAGGTTTAAGACACTTCAGCCTTGGCTTCCCTTCTCAGACACGGCGGTTGCCCACTTCTATCCTACCAGTAATCAAGAAATTCCTGGTAAAGCTGCTCTTTACCATGATTTTTGACAAAATGCCTTAATGGACTTGGTAGTCTACAAAGTGACTTTTAAAGGTCCACAAATGTCTTTTAGTCAAAATGTGTCAGAAGTTGAGATTAGATTTGCTATTTCAAAGGTACAAATGACAATAGAGCCTCTGCTATTTTCACAAAAGTCACATCAAAGTGACTGAATGGAAACCTTGTTGATTAGGCTCTCTACAATACAGCCTTAAACTCAATCAACCTCCTTCACTTGGTTATTTTCGAACCAGTTTGAGTGGCAGGACAGGGTGGAGGTCTTCACCGAGGCACCTCAGGTATTTTATACAGGAGAACATGGCCCCTCAAAGTATACCTCCCCTTCATCCCTCCTTCCTTCCTTCCATCCCTCCTCCTCCTCCTCCTCAGGGTGTGCTTGCTCTCTTGCTTTGAAACCTCAGATTCTCATCAATAGCCTTTTTGAGCAGCGCTGTTTGGTTATAAACACTGGTTTAAAAAAGGAGGGCGAAGCCTGTTGATGGTGGCTGATTTCCAAGAACAGTGGAAGTGTGAGCGGAAGAAAAGGGAACGAATGGTGGAACTGGAGATGGAGGAGAGTGACGGAACGAGGCAGGAAATGGTGACAGGAGTGTGTGTGTGAGTGTGTGTGTGTGTGTGTGTGTGTGTGTGTGTGTGAAAAGGCTATACAGTAGTTTTTGGTCTCCTAAGGTGAGTCCAGCGGCAGCACATGGTGAGAGGTTGGACTGTGTGCTCCCTCCCTAACCCACTGACACAATGGGACTCTGTGTGGCGGACCTGAGGAATGCTGGGAGATGGCAGGGCTTTGGAGAAGAGAGGGGTAGAGGGGGTTTTGGGGAGAGAGGGAGGGAGGGAGGGAGGGAAGGGTTGGGTATGGGTAATGGATAGGGACATGACAATGAAGAAGAACATAATGTGCCTTTGTGGTGTCGGCCACATGCCCTTAACCTTTGTGTTTTTCTACCTTTTCTCTTTCTTTTAATCTTTACACTATCATATTTTATATTTCAGGCAGTTTTTATGTGTGTGAATGAACTGATTTTGTGTCAGCAAACCAACATATCTCAAATTTCCACTTGTGGGATGAATAAAGTATGCACATAGGAGAAGTTCACCTTCAGAGCTTACTGAAAGAAATCTATTTAGGTTTAGGCAACAAACCTACTTGGTTAGGTTTAGGGAAAGATCATGGTTTAGGTTAAAATTTGACTTCCTCCTAACAGGTAAGCACTTTCTGGTAGTCAAAAAAATACATATTTTACTTCAAGCAACATACACATTGGAATTGTTTGGTTTTCTTCCCTGAACATATTATATTTCTCACTACAGGCATCTTTCTTTTATCAGATGAGAATCATCTGACATCTAGGGTCATCTATCTATGATATCATCAACATGCCTTCTTTGTATTGCTCATGCTCATGTTGGGGCCAAAAAACACCCACTACAACTGTGGTTCTTCCAGTCAAGAACCAGTGGGTTGTTTCCGTTCTCTGGCCTCGAGGCAGTAATAAGCCCATTACGATTTGGCGCAGCCCAATGAGTCAAGAATGACTTTGCACCAGAAAACTTACTTGGAAAAACAACACAAAGGTGCAGTTTATCTTTATCTGAAGTTTTCAGTATTCACGTCTGGTTAACTGCCCCTCCTTTAAAGAGCACTGCATAGCCGCTTCCCTGAGCCTTTCTATGGAACCAACTGTCATGGTCGTGATTGTTGATAGTTGCCCATACTCACTGGCACAAATATGCAAACCTGTTCGGCCCCTTTTTGTTATTTAGAGTTTTCTTTGCCTCACTTTTTAAAGATTATTTGTACCATAAATTATATTATTTGAAATGCTTAAAAATAGAGTTGTGTAGCTGATGATGGAGGTTGGTTTAGGTTAAGGCAGGAAGCATAATCAGGCATACATGAAGTCTGAGGCCTAAAGTAAAGAGAAATGGGATAGAGAGAGGGGGGGCAGAGAGTGTGGTATGAGATCTTGGGAGGATAAGAGGAGGACTGGAGAAGCGGAGGGGGTTGAGGAGAGAAGTGAAGAAAGGGAGAGTTAGGGATGGAGTCAGTCAAGCAGGGAGTGCTGAGTGAACGGGTTAGAGATGGGAGGTATGGGGGAGGAAGAGAGCTAACAAGGAGGATCATAGTACATTTTCTTACTAGATTTTTTAGTTACTTGCACAATACATCAGTATTTTCATTCTATGCCACTTTATACTTTTAGTCCTCAGCATTTCAGAGGGGAATAATGTCATTTTTACTCCAGTGCATTTATTTTAGGGCAATGTTGACTACTTAGCATATGTACATTTTCAATAAAATGCATTTTAATAGATTATACTACTCAAAGGGCTTAGTAGAGTAGTAGTTAGTAGTAGCCACTTACTCAGTAATAATGATACAATAACATACTATATCATAATTTAACACTGACCGGGGCTGTTCTGCTGGCTAACTAACACTTTTATGGTTAATAATGCATTCTGCTGATTCTGCTGATAAAACTAACACACTTACTCAAATAACACTTGACTGTTTTTAGATTATAGTCCTTTTACTTACTGTCAAAAAAAGACCTGAGTACCTCTTCTGTGACTGCAAGAAAAGGAGGGCTCCAAATATAAGACATGTAAGAAAAGATGTGTATCTAGGATAGTGGGACGAATGGATAAGAGGGCAAAGGAGGAGGACAAAGGAAAAGATGAAGAAATAGAGGGTTGAAAGTATAGACCACAGCGAGGAACTGAAGGTTGATTAGAGACAGCGAGAGAAACAAGACGTAGGAGGTAACTGTAACTGTAGCGTGTGATGTCTGGGGTGACCTTAAGGAAGGAGGAGCTGGATTATTGCAGCAGGGCAATAAGCAAGAGAGGAAATATGGAATCAGGGTATTTAACGGGTGAAGGAAGGATGAGGGAAAAGGAGGAGAGAGAGGGAGTCAGGTAAGTGATGATGGAGAGAGACACACAGAGAGAGTCAGAGAGAGAGAGGAAGGGAGGTGATGGCAGATTTGTTTACAGACTCCCCCACACTGAGCAGGCTCCAGGGGTCTAAAAGGAGACCGGGACTCTGCAGTTGGCTGACCTGCTGAGGGCAGTTTAAAGGTGTTTTTTGATTCCTCAGCATTTTGATTGAGCTCTGATTGTGTGTGGGGCAAGTTTAAAAAAATAACCGCAAGCTAAAAATGTGACCTATACCAAATCTCAAATCAGGGGCAGAGCAGAAAGAAATTACAGCTACTTAGTTTAGATATAATTCAGATTTATCAGGGGTCATTTTTGGTTTTACATGGTATCCAGTTCATACAAGGACATATTGGGCTACTCACATCACTGTCATATGTACACATCTTAAAATAAGGCTATTTAAAAGCACCCTATTGTTCAAACATGTTCTATTTTTGCATAATAAAAGAAGGTGGATTCCTTCACTCCATAGATTAATCTCTCACATTAAAGTATAATACAGCACACTGACCTGACTGATAACATTAACTCAATAGCTTATTACGGTTTCAGTTATCTGTTATTCATCATTCATAAATGCACTGTTTTATCTTTACTTCAGGGTTGGATTTATAGTCCAGCTGACATTTGACAACAGTTGAGATTAGGGACTTTAGTTTCACCACATGTTCACCAGACTACACTGCTGCACACTTCTTCTTTTTGCATGTGACACATGCCAGTGGACTGATGGTTTCATTTATTGATCAAATGGGAAGTAATTGAGGGAGGGCAAACTCAACACTGAAACCAGAGTATGATTTGAGGTCAGGCTGTGGTGTTTTATCAGATTTAGATTTAGTCGTATGCATTTTCTTCTGTGAATATCTCAAAAGACAGACAAACAAGAACGGACCACATAATATGTTTTCAATCATGGACTTTTGCTTTCATTCATTGGATCCATCAGTGTTTCTCCTCGGAAAACCTCTCAATAATTCAAACCAGTTTATCTCATGGCTTTGTGTTCTCATGCATTTCTTTAAGATGTTTCTTTTTTATTGTTATTAAACTTGAGCCAACAACGGATGGATAGATAAAAGAAAATAATAGATAGAAATTAGTGTAAGTGAATACCCACAGAGTACCAATACATCATCATCATCATCATCATCATCGTCATTAAAGCTCCATAATAATTTTGATATTAACATTGAATCAAAAATGAAAAGTTTGATCACTGTTTCGAGCCCATCGAGAATCTACCTCACTGAAAGCCAAATAAATGAGAGAAAGCATCTACAAAGCTAAAGACCAGATATATTTCTTGAGAGTCGGTGGACCTAAACCAGAGCTATAATGTGAGTGGTAGCCAGAAAACTGACAGCATGTGATGCTCTTGTCTGTGTGCTGCTAAGTAGGCAATTTTTTTCTATAACACACAAGTCATAAGAGTTTTACAGTGTCTGTGTCTTTCTGCTCCCTCGTGGTTGAAGATGATTTCATGCAGCTTTAAGAATTTAGAATTAAGAGTTTTCTTGTAAACACAAAAAGTCATGTTTACATTCAGTGTTTCTCACATAACGGGCTGTTCTCATACAACGTTTGTAGCTACGAAAAGTAATGTACTGTAATTCGTATACATCCCATAAAAATCAATTAATATGTAATCTACGTAATCGTGAAGTATAAAGAGTGACAAACACTGCGTAGGAAGGAGGTTGGGGTAGATGGGTGGGTCAAAAAACACCAGGCTACAAACAAAATGGGGGTTTAATGTGCACATGAAATCTATCACTTTCCCATCCAATGGTAAAGCTTGTTTCTCAGTCTTTCTACAAACTGAATCCATGTTGCTAATAAAGTCTACTGCCACCAGAAAGAGCCACCTTAATAGAGCTCTGCAAGTATCTGTAATCCAGTGCACCTCCAGCTGAGGGGAGAATCACTTTAGGCCATGATCAGGCTGCTTGGGAGGGCAGGAAGCAGGTCACTGGGCCAACGCAGAGGGCTACCTGCATTGGCGGACAAAAGAACAGTGTTCTGTATCGGCAAGAGTTAATATATATGGTGGTGATAACTCTTAATAGGTGAAAAGAAAACTAAACACACCATGGCATATTTGTCTTGTGGTTGGAGTTATTTGCAATTTGTGTCTGTGAATATGAATGTTTTACACAGAGAGGTGTGTGTGAGGGCTGGAAATAGGGAAACATAGCGTCTTATTTTTGGTATACTGTAGGGAAAGATTATGCTGTGTGTGTGTGAGAGTGCAATTCATAGCCATCTAAAGAGAGACTATGTGCATCGTGGTGACCGCTGTGTGTGTGTGTGTGTGTGTGTGTGTTCAACCAGGGAACATGCATTCATCAACAGAACTGATATTCAGTGTACTACTGTACGGAATAGTGAAACATTGCAAAGCCTCAGATTAAAAGGCCCCCTTGTGGAAGAAATGCATGTCGACCTTTTCAGCAAAAGAGCAGCAATCCTCTAAGCTGATTATAGTGCACCATTAAACAAAATGAATCAGGAATTAAACATTCTTGCCAAACGACTCAGAGGTATCTAGAATGGCTGCGCTGGCATTATCATCTGTGTTTAATGGGCTTATTCCAGAATAACAGACTTAGTCACACAAAGAGGGGGTTTAAGTCTTGATGGAGAGATCTGCTGTTTTTAGTTCCTTGTTTTTCCTTTGATTCGCGAAGGTAATGTTTCTGATGGACAGCACTATTGTATGAAAGTGCAGCTGTGGTCATGGCATATTCATCTACTGCTGTAAAACCACATTTTGTTCACTTCATTTTAAATTTTGAGTATTTTATACTGCAAAAACGGAATGTAACTGTCATGCTATTCCCCATCATTGCACCTTAACATGTAGCAGTCCAATCACATCTGTTTAGCACCTTACTGTGCAGGTACCGTATGTTTCAGAGCTCCAGCATGGACCCCCTCAGTGGATTAGGTTGGTAGACCAGCAAGCTCTAATCGGCCAGTGGCAGAGGTCCAGTAAATAACTTCAGAAATGAGTTGAATGGCTGCTCTGTTCACCTGTGGTGAGTCAGATGGGGCCTTTTCCAGTAACTCACATGAAAACAGGCCGGAGAGATCAGAGAGAAGAGCATCCAGTGATTAGAAGAAGGGGGACGAGTTTTGACACTGGAGTTAAGAATCAGAAACCAGAAGGAAATTATTTAACTCGTCAAAAAGGCAGCGATCTCTAAGAAAGAAAATGAACCGCAACCAGATATGGAGTTGTTTTGTCATTGCTGTTTTATTTACTCAAAACTGTGCTACTTTAAAATATTTTATTACCAAATACTCAAAAGATGGTGCTGCACAAGCCAATCTATGAATAAGCAAGTGGTAAAGTTGATCTAGTGCCATCCTATCTAACAATGTGCTTCACAATAAAAGACAAACGCAGGAGATAAACAGGCAGTGGATAAAGGACCAGCGTGTAACATTTCGAGGGATCGATCAGCAGAAATGAAATATAACACTCGTAAATGTTTATGTTTTCATTAGTGTATAATCACCTGAAACTAATCGTTGTGTTTTTGTTAGCTTAGAATGAGCAGGTCCTCTTCACGGAGTCGGCCATGTTGCTCCGCCATGCTTCTACAGTAGCCCAGAACGGACAAACCAAACACTGACTCTAGAGAGAGACCTTCATGTTTTTACGTTACCTGAAGGCCATCGTAGTTCTCTGACTAACTTGTGAAACTGCGGTAACGGGAGCCGCAGGGTGCAAAACTGTGGTACCGGCAGCCGCTGTCTGACTTCTGAAGCTCCTAAAATAATGTTATTATGGCAAAGATGGCCTCTGAGCGAGGAACGGCATTACCACGGTTTTGCACTCAGCGGCTCACGTTACTACAGTCTTGGAAAGGGAGGAGTGAGCGGAGGGGTACTCAGTTGGTTGCAATCTGCCAGATCTCAAATTTAAGGTTGAAGGAGAAAATGGGCAAAGCTTCCTGGATTCCTGGACTGTTGCTCTTTATGTTCACTTCACCGACTGCCTAGTTGACTAAATGGTGCAGTGAAGCCTTCGTGTGGAACAAATAACTGGTTTACTTTTTCGTTCACAAGTTGCCTAATGACAAACTGGGTGGTCATACGAGTGGTTTATTAGCAGACTAATTAGAATTTTTGTCTGAGTGATTATTCATGATATCTGGTGTTGATGAACAAGTATGGTTATGTCCACTTCAGATGTGGACATTTGAGCTTTTCCAGACATTTTCCAGATGCTTTTCTAATAGATATGTACAATAGTCGTCTCAGAAGAGGACATGCCAGTGCTGCTGAGCCCATATTTGGTTTCAGTTGGGTCATTTTCACGTGTCCTCCGAGGGAGGAGGGTGCAGGGGTGGGGATGTTTGAGTGGAGGGATGACATACATATCCTCCCCATGTTTAGGTTCCAAACAGTGAGGGAAAGTAAAGGAGCCTGTTTAGGGTGCCAGTTGTGATGATTCTACCCCCCACTGTGGAAACTTAATCCAACTGCAGGTTTATTGTGGGAGTAGAAAGTCAAATTCCCTCTCTGGCAGCTCTATTTTCTTTGAGCGAGCCAGGATTTTTGGTTTGAAACAGTCCCTCTGTTTATGATGTTTCCACAGGTAAACCCAGCTCTGGAGCAGAGGTATTTTCTGACGCTGCACAAACTCTGACGGCTGGGAGGGAATGTGGCTTGCCCTAGATGCTCTGTTTGCTCTGCCAAACAGATGAGTTCAGTACAGAAAATGTTTGATGAGAGCCTCAGTTCCAGCTAGGGAAATAAACCATCCTTGGCTGCAGTCTTAATACGGCTTTCTCTCAAATAAATGTACATTTTTTGAGAGTTTCGCTCCATCAGCAAGGCTATTATACCCTGTTTATTTTACTGACACAGAAAGATTGCATTTTCTACTGAGCAATATGTACAGCTGCTGAAATGATTTTGATACCAAGAATAGGCTACACTTTATCTTGTGTTTGGAAATTAATCAATTGACCGTTTGCCAAGCCCCATCCCCTTAGTTACCGTTGCTATGCCTGTCAAGCTTTCCGTTCTTACACATCACATCAATGATAACCTAATGGTGGTAGATTTACCGCTTAAAATTAAAAAAAAGGATCCATGATCACAGACAGAAGTAGATAAAATTAATTTTTTGTCAGCTGAAATGACTAAATGACTGCTAATTGTTGCTAGCAATACAGTGCTACAGGATTGAGCCCTAAAACCCGTCAATACGACACAAAATATATCAATAAATACCCCACTGGGAATTTTGAAGCCTTTATGTGTCTTAAAAAAGGCGGTTGCTAACAAGTGGCTAAATGAGACTACTAAACATCATCACGCCGACACGTCCACCTTTACAGCCTCGTTATATACTCGTGTTCATGCGACAGTGGTGTAGTTTGTTGGCTTTTTACGTCTGGCGATTGCATTTACGCTTCAAAAATCATAAAGTGGTGTTCATATGTGGAGATTATCTTGTTGAACAAAACGTGTAAGTGTAATAAATGTTTTTTGCCACAGAGTTTATTTTCTGCAATAATCCAAAACCCAGTGATAAATACCATTGGCTTTTTGTCGTGGGAAACAGGGCGATGCTAACTTCCTGGATGGCCTACAAAAATACGTCATCCCTGGAGCACTTTATGTTTTATCATCTGTAATGAAGCTACACACCGAAAACAGCCAGAGGTTAGATTTATGGGCTTTTTTAAACATTACCTGTATCCCACATGTTAACTCTTAGACTTGAAAGTCACACTGGTTAAGTAAGCTAATAAGATGGACATGCTAACAGTTGCAGCCTACAAAGTTCGCGGTTTATGTCAGCTTCTTTGTTTGGTTTTGTCTCTACTCTTGGTAAAGTATTATGTTCATATCCCTGACTTCACAGAGAGCGACTTTCTCTATTTCAATATTTATTTGACTACTTTACTTATTTGAGGTGTGGTAAAATGGTCTGCACAGGAAATGTGCACAGATTAGAGATACAGTTGTGCTTAACCACTGTGCGGCACTTGCACTTAAACAAAGTGTGATACGCAGCTGTAGGAGCAGCGTCTCTTAACTGTACCAGTAATGTGACTGCTGGACAATCACTAAAATACATCAATTAGTCTTGTGGTCCGCTCAGAATGAAAACAACATTATTTCTCTGATTGAGTCTCAGACTGGCAGATGGTTGTTATACCAATTAGGTACTCGATGTCCCACTGAAGTCTCCACGTCGGGACAATTACTGTTGGTTTCATAATGGCACATTTAAAGGGACAACAACAGCCTAAAATGTCTGGGAGTCAAAGCACTGATCAAGAAGCCCTGCTCACGTGTGATTGTTACTGCAAGGTCAGGCAATCAGGTATCACATCCGAGCTTTGATTCATTTAGATTGGGAAGTTTAATGAGTAGGTTAAATCCTCTTTTGAATGTTTAATCCTCTCACTCAGTCCATAGACCTTCCTATGTCTTATGTCCAATGATTTATATAAATCCTTCGTTATGAAAACAGCATTTCAGCCTCTCTACAGAGAGCCCTCTATACGTCCTGCTTGTGGGATCCTTTTGGTCGTCGAGGTGGAACTAGCAGTGCTCAGGTAGGTAAAAGTCTGGATTGTGAAGTGTTCACCTCGTATAGACAGTGAAAGCTTTTCAAGCAGCAGAGAACAGGCCTGTGTCAATACTGGGCAAGACAAGGTCCTGATTTATCCAAAGGTCTGACGCAGTAGAATTAGCTGAATTACCAGTTTCCAGGCATATATCTGAAATGCCTAACCTTTCCAAGAATGACTTACAGTGAAATGAAAGGGAAGCCAGTTGCTGCACAAAATTGCCTTAGGTGTTATATGCAAACAGGAACGACAGAGGAGGAAGGGTTACAGCTCGGAGCTCAGGTATAATAAAGAGTAAGGGCCTGTTTTTCTCACGGGACTCCCTTTATAATAACTGCAACATCAGTCGGCCCAAAGTATGTGAAGCAATGACTCTGTTTTTATTTTCCAGCACTGAGGAGAGTGGCTTTGAAAGGCCCCCAAAGGAAACAGAGAAGTGCAGTATACTGTATTGAGTGACTCTTTGTGTATAACAATACAACATTCATCCACAAATCTCTCCACACATTAGCTGAAATGATTAAATGAAGTTGCTTGTCTAATTCCAAACCTAGTTTTTAGTTTTTTTAAATCCGGTTCTTGGCTCGTGAGTTTAATTATCAGCCTGCCAAAGAATGACCCATGATTGGCTGAAGCACAGAAAGATTTATGAGAATAAGTAACTGCCAGGAATCATTCAGTTTACCCTTCAGTGTCTCCCAAACTATTGTCTGATTGGAGGCCACATGTTTTGTGGCCCATCTGTAGATTGTTTGAGAGTGGTAAAATCACAAACTTTCCTGGCAGACAGTGAGTATTCATGCAAACCGTCACAGTCCACATCCAGCACAGTAGCAACTGACTTTTGTGCAATAGTTGTAAATACTTGTAAAGGTTTGACTTTTCAGTGCAGGTATCATTGCAGCAGAATGCCCTAATAGTAAAGGCAGGTAAACGTTTTTGAAATGCCAAATTAAAGTTGATTTTAATGAAGATTAAGAAGCAATATTGTGTTTTCTTCCTATTTGTCTTCCAATTATCTGAAGACTTTGTAGACAAGATGAAGTGAAATTCTGCTCGATTTTTTTTTGTTTTTGCAGTTCTTCTCATGCTGTATCTTTGCACATTGGACTTTACACTCACACATTTTCACTGGTTTCCTCTTTCATCCTTGTGTACTTCATCCTTTTGTGACCTGCACTATTCTTTCATAAATCAGAGATTTACAAATTATTACATCATTTTCCATTTGAGACCTGGTCTTTGCAAGTTACATTTGTGATATAAAGGAATGGCACAGCTTAACTCTGTTGTTACAGTGTGCCTCTTGTTAGACTGTTTTCAGTTGAGAGGCTTAACCGCAGTGGCATGGCTCCCAAAACTATGATTAGATTTGAACAAATTTGTCATAAAGGTTTTGTTTACTAGTCTCTGTCAGCTAGTGTTTTAATAATAATAAAGTCACTACTTGTTTATGGTAATGAATGGGAAAGTGAAGACAATATTTTGCAGATATTTAAAGAAAAATAATGAACATATAGAGTTGATATGGTAGCCAATATATAAGAAGTTCAATAATATACACTTTGGTCCAGAGAACCGTCCGGGACATGTTTTTCTCTCCTGCTTGATTTGGAGGGCAAACTGGCAGATTATACAGAATATTCTTGCTCTTCATAATGGAAAAGTCAAACAGGATATTGCTGAATTCTGCTTTTTTTCTTTCCACAAAGTGTACTTTAGAAAATGATGAAACCTAAAATGCCCGTTCTTGATGAGAAAGGCCTTCTGTAAAGTCAAAAGCTCATCTATAGGGGCGAGGGAGTAATTCAACTTTTAAATGACTGCATTGGTAATCAGCAGATGGAAATGTCCATGTATGCAAACAGATGACTGGTGAGGAAAAAACAGCTCCTCTTCTCACATGCAAGAGATCTCTAGCAAGGCATTAAGGCTTTAGTCTCGATAGGGGTGTTTCATGAGCTTGCTTTTATTTGTATATCATGAAACACGCACTGTTGAGACTAATTTCTGCTTGTTTCAGTTTGTGTGATGCTGTCTGGTCAGTGATTAGAAGCCTTTGCAAAGCCTTGCATTATGTTTTATTTAGAGAAAACTTTCCCCCATTCCAGTTCAACACCTACAGCATCTTGGACCATTTCCAAAAATTAATCAAGCGTCTTCTGAAAGGATCACCGACATGCACTACAGCACAACAGAAGCTCAGACAAAACTCTCTTTCTCTCTTTCTCTCTTTTCTCTCTCTCTCTCTCTCTCTCTCTCTCTCTCTCTCTCTGGAACAAAAATAAAAGACATCAAGCTTGAGAGAGGAAACAAATTCTCCTTTTATCTGTTGCCTCTATGCATAAACTGAGCACAATCTCCGTGTTGATTTTGGATGAGCAGCAGAGAAGTTCTTACCCAGACATAGCCCATAATTCAGAGAGGGGAGCACAGCATACAGGAAGTGAATGTACTCATATTCTACCCACTATTACAATATCAGTCCACAAATCCCCAGTTCATATTTCTTGTGATGCAAACAGCAAAATTTAGGAGTTCTTTCACAGTATTTATTTTAATTAGCCATGCCAGCAGCATGGCTGCATGGATATCGGTCAGTCTGTCTGTTTGTCATCATATCTTTTTGTATGTATTAACAATGCTAATATGGGCATCTACAGCACATTATATTCTTACAATGCCATTTCTGATGGAGTGATACAGATCTTACCAAAGACATGGACAAAATACACTCAGTTGACAGTTTTTCAGGTACACTTAGCAAAAAGTAATGTTGAAGCTGCTTTAGAGAGGTGTTGATTTATGTATACACACTATATTCAAATGCCTTCCTCATATTGTACATATAGTCACCAAGCTCTCATCTTATAAAGGCTTCATAACCAGTTGGCAACCTCCGGGTCTGAAAAGTGAAGCCAATGCAGAAGTGCCTTAAACTTGCAATCTCTCTAACAGCCAGCAGGGGGCGACTCCTCTGGTTGCAAAAAGAAGTCTGATTGTATAGAAGTCTATGAGAAAATTAGCCTACTTCTCACTTGATTTATTACCTCAGTAAACATTGGAAACATGAGTTTATGATCTCAATCAGTAGCCTCAAGTCTTCTTCAATACAGCATGATGTTCATTTAGTAAATTATGGTCCCATTTAGAGTCAAATAGACCATAAAGCAGGGTATGCTTAAGGGCGTCATTACCTTGTGATTGACAGGTCGCTACCACGGCGTTGTCCGGTCTGGAAGTTGTCCATGTGTTCGTCTTACAACTTTAACCCTTTCACAGTGTGTTTTCAGTTCATGAAAGCTAATTGTAACATTTTGGTTGCCTGAAAATGTCTTTTACAGCGTTTGGTTGTGCTTAGCTCCACCCTCTCGTGTCACTGCTGGTTGCAAAAAACCAAGATGGCGAAGGCCAAAATGCCAAACTCGAGGCTTCAAAATGGCAGTCCACAAACCAATAGGTGACATCACAGTGACTACATCTACTTCTTATATACAGTCTATGTTCATAACCACCTGACTAAATCACTAACAATTTCAATATGCCGTAGAAGTACTTGTTGAAAGACATCATTCAAAGAAAATACAAACACAAAGTGTAGAACAAGGTCAGCATATCAAGAGGATTTGTCTCTTTTCATTTTTTGGTGTATCAGCAAATCTCTCACCCTGGGAAAACTCATAGAGGAGCTCGATAAAGTCCGATGGACTCAAAGTAAACTCAGCCCTGTATAAATTTCTCTTGCCTCCTTTTGAGGGGCTTGGGTGAATAAAGCACAATAAATAGAAGCACCCCCCTAAACGTCCACAACAAAAGCAAATAGCCCCAGCCTGGCTATAGCTTTATTAGCGGTCAGCTGGTTCCCATTAGAAAGGCTTTGTGAACTGCTATCTCCTCTCAAGAATCCCAAACAAACTGACCCTCGGCTCTGTTTGTCTCC
The DNA here is from genome assembly GCA_916701665.1 of Sebastiscus tertius. Classification (NCBI taxonomy): domain Eukaryota; kingdom Metazoa; phylum Chordata; class Actinopteri; order Perciformes; family Sebastidae; genus Sebastiscus; species Sebastiscus tertius. Next base: position 5,238 of record CAKAOH010021606.1, on the reverse strand, counting down.
CACTAACCTCTCTCTTCATCCGTCGTGCTTCTTCCAGCAATACCCCTGGATACCACCAGCCCTCCCACAAACAGGGGTCGGCCTTAGTGACCTCTCTGACCACTGATGTCGATACAAAGACACTTAGGTGTAGCTGGTGTTGAATGATTTGTGGAACATCTGTTTCTTTTATTGTCCTACTGCATCAGGGCAATGGCTCTTCGTACTTTTTTCTTTATTTTTTAAAATAAGTTCAAGCTATCTCCTAAAATGTTTTGATGGAAATTGAATTATTTGTACTTAGAGGAATACTTTGACATTTTGGGAAATATGTCAATTTGCTTTCTTGCTAATAGTTAGATGAGAAGATTGATACCATTCTCAGTATGGTAAATATTAAGCTAAAGCTAGCTGCTGGTTAGCTTAGCTTAGCTCAGCTTAGCATAAAGACTGGATACAGGGAGAAACAGCAAGCCTGGCTCTGTCCAAAGGTAGAAAAATCCACCAACCAGTACCTCTAAAGCTCACTAATTAACATGTTATATCTGTTTTTTTAAAATCAGTACAAAGACTTACAGTGAAGTGGAGGTAGGCAAAATATATATTATTATATTTTTTGGTAATTCAAGTGTCCTGAGAGAAAACTAGACTTCTGCACCTCCTCATGGCTCCGTTTTCAGGCTTTAAAAAATCCGATGGAAGACTTTGGCCAATCACAGGTGATTTCAGAGAGAGCGTTCCTATTGGCTGTGCTCAGGCTGGTGGGCGGCGCTTGGTATTTCCTCAACTGTTCTCAACATGGCTACCTGGTCTCAAACTTTCTCATTTTACAGATAAACAGTACACTAAAAGATGTTTCTGAAAACATTTGAGGCGAGAAATAAGCATTACAGTAACAGAATATTGATTAATATTTGATTAGCGCTGCTTCGTTTGACCGTTTGATTGGAGTTTGCGAGTGATTGACAGCTGCTCAGAGATGGCAAGGCTCCAGCTCGGCTCTGATTGGTTGTTGTCCTCCGGTCTGTGAAATCTTGCAGATGCCATTAGGAGCACCAGATGACACCAGAGGATACGAAATTTCATGACTATCCATCCAATGATTGTTTAGACATTTCACTCACACCCACATACCAACCTCATGGTGGTGCTATAGGATGGAGATCATTAGGATTCATGGTCCAGGGAACCAACCCGCGCTCATTCCCAACTTGTCACATGCCGACGTTTGGTCAGGACCCCTTGGCGTCACTTTCTAATGAACTAGGTAGCCCCACGTGTCAAACTATGACGCTCCACTATGGTCACAGTAAACACGTGGTTAACGTTGTGAATTCAAACAAAAACACTTGCTTAGGTTTAGGCAACAAAACCATTTAGAATTAGAAAAAGATCGTGGTTTGGGTTAAAATTACTACGTTTGTAAAGTGAAAGTCCATCTTCCCCTTCCACCCACTCTGTATGGGCCTTTTCGGTCTTTATATTACCACATTCATGGAACATTTGATCTGAGCGTCTAACATTGACGTGGGTGGGTTTAAATTGTAGTTAATTGAAAGCCTGGTGTGTCTCGTGCAGACACTAAAGGGTGCCTTGTGCATCAGTATCAGACGTCAATGAGTGTGACAAAGCCTGAATATGTGTACAAAAGTTCAAAGCAATCCATCAAAAAACTGTTGATATATTTCAGACAGACCAAAGAGGCTAAGAATTTGCCAAAGCACATTTAAGCAGAAAAGGCTTTGGCTACTGAGGGGTTGAGGGATCATTTGTGAGATTGTGTATATACTCTGCATTTAAGATTAAATCAAATGAGAGTTTCCTGGTAAAGAATGTGCTGAAGTTGACATATGGGAGATGAAAACATAGACTCATTCCTTTTCTTCATCAAATAAAGTTGGTTAGGCCTGCAGCACTGAGCATCCTTTGTTGAGCCCCGGCTCTTGGGTCTTACTCATGCTCTCAGACGGCCCCATCTGGATCAAAGATCCACCCGTCCTGCCCTGCACTTCTTACTTCCTGTAATCCCAAAAAAGAGACATAAACAGAGAGCGATGGGTAGCGAGAAAGAGATATAAATCTTTACACACCTCATGTATCAAGAGAACAAATGAAGACAACATTGTAAGAGAGGGATAGTTACAGTATATTGAGTTTTGGGGGTATGCAGTGGTGGTGGTCGTAGGGGGGGCTTCAAAGACCTGACCAAACCAACATGAAGACCAGCCAACAAGGCTACCATTCATGCTCTCACCCCAGTAATGGAAAACGTTTCCACCCCGACGCTGAAAACAGAGCAAGGGGCAAATCTGCAAAGACAACAGACAGGGAGAGGTCCCCGCCGCTGTGGATTAGGATCTGCTTGCTGTGAGCCACATTCAGATCTCAACACCAGCGAAATGAACCAGGCATCTGCACCGCAGTGTGCCGAGCAGAGAGGAAATGAAAGGCCCGATCTTATTCCTCCGTGGGCAGGGGGATCATATGGCCTTGGAGGCCAGGGGGACCTGGTCTGGATCCTGGGCCTGCTCAGACTGCTACCCATGATGATGATGAAGTGAATAACTGCTTTTCTTCATCCACCACTTCTCTGTCTCATTAGTGCATGTAAAGAAAGATAGAAGTAAATGTACAGGCCAAGTCTGATCACCGGACTGATTTCAGGATGTTTAAAATATTCTTTTTTTTATCAAAGCACACTCCCTCTTCATCTCATGAATGAGTTTTCAGAACGCCTGTTTGACTTGGAACCGGCTCTGCTTCTGAGAAGACGTAGATGATGGGATGATCAAAAGGTTGAAACAGCTTTGGGTGGCCCCAGAGCTTCCGATTGCCCTATATTGTATTTTGTTTGAGGGTCTGAGTCCGCTGAGGGCGGTAGTGTGATTCGGGACATCCTGTTTCCTGAGGGGAAGATGTTTCTCTCTTTCTTTGTCTGTCCCAGGGTGCTGCCTACAGCGCTGGAGAAACTTGAAGGACCTCGACTGTTGATGCTTTTGTTTAAAAAAAAAAAAGTGTGTGTGTGTTGATGTGAGATCAAAGTTCCCAGCACAGAGGAACTAATTAGATCAATCAATCAAATAGTCGCTGTCAGTGTGAAATCCTGGGGCTATAAAAATAAGATAAATCATTTGAACTTTTTCCCCACATGACACCACCGTACCATACTGTATATATTATGTTTAAAAAGTCAAAATAAATACTTCTGAGTATTGGCGATTTTAGACTATTTTTGCGGCAATGACATTTAGGTTTGCTTGAGCACCCCTAAAAAATAATTATCAAACTGTCTGACACTTGCTGGCGATCCGAGTCGACATTACTATGTTTAAGAGGCTGTAGCGGCTCAGTCTCAAAGCTAGAGGGAAGATATTGGTATGAAACTAGAATACCCAAGCCAAGAAATCCATCGTCTCAATCATGTCATGTTTGTTGTTGTTGCTTAATTTTGTTGAGATAAAACTGGCATGGCAATTTTCAAAAAGGTCGCTTGACCTCTCACCTCAAGACATATCGACATTTCCACCATAACTTGATGCAGAAAATTGGAGAATAAAAGTGTACCAAAATGCAGGAAATGAAGTGTTTGATGCTCAATGTGGAAACAAAACAGTACTACAATGAGTGAATATTTGACTTAGAATCATACAAACACGACTCCAACTAACTGTTATTCTGTGTGTACTTGATGTGTAAATAAGCTCCTGTTTACATCAGTGGAGATTTAACTTGGTGAGTATCATGTCATTAATACCGATAGGGATAATGGAATACACAATCTGTACAAAAACAAAAAGTCCAATAATATAAAGTATATGTCAGTTATAAAATCTGATAGTATAGAAAACAGTATTTTAATTTAGATTTTCCTAACATGAGGAAAATGCAGAATTTAATCTACAGCACAGTGATTTGACCGTGTAGCATCAGTGCTTTGTCTGGTGCAGCTTTAAACTGTATTGAACCTCCTCTAAAACACTTAGTGCCGTGTCTCTCTCCTCTGTGCAGGTATTTTCTGTGCAGAGTATGTGTACTTTCCTAAAAGATGTCTCCTCAGGCATCCTTTTCCATTCACTTTTAGGCTCTAAAGAGCAAGTTAGGCAGAAAGGAATGTGGTAATTTGAGTTAATAGTGGTGGGGATGGAGGGGGGAAGTGCAGCTGGGCTGGGTCTCAGGAATTACCTGAGGAATGACAGAACATAGTTGTACGCTCCGGCGCTGACAGACATTATTCTACAGACTGTGGGAGCAACGGTCCATCTTTTAGGGTTTTTTAGGGACAACACTGACCTAATTGAATTGAATTTCTAGAATGGGAATAGTTAGAATAGTACAGGTTAGCCCAACATTATGAAAATGACCCGTACTTGGTTAGGTTTAGGCAATGAATTCACTTTGGTTACTGAAAAACTACTCCAACACCACAATCTTTCGTTGGTGACGATCCTAATCTGCACTTTATAAACAATTCTTTTCTCACACACTATGAACATTTTTTAACATTAATATGATCGTTCGTATAGCTGAATGTATGTTTGATTCTGAAAGCATTATTTCCTCTCTATTCCTCTCTATTTCCTGAGGGAAACTTCGGAGGGAACCAGCTACTGGATGGATCGTTTAGTCTTTCACCGCTATACCCAGGTCAGACGACCGATTTGCACGTCAGGACCGCTACGTTCATTATGATAGGTTTATGTTCATAATGATAATTTTGGGGGAGTGGCTTTGAAGGAAGGCCGGAAGGGACGGAGTGTCAGTGTTGCCGACTTGGCAACTTTCTCGCCTGGTGCAGGTTGATCATCATGCTCATAATCACAGAAAGCTTTGCGGTGCTTGCTTTGCGTGACAAATTCAGCTAACGTTAGCCACATTCAACTAGCGTTAGCCAAAGCATCAGCTACCTTTGTTTTAGCCACCAACATAAATTCATATAGCCGTCTTGCAATGTATTTCGTAAATAAAACAAACATATTACACACCAGTCTAGGAGGAAGAGGGCCAATTCAGGATCGGTTTTGAATAGGGGTGTGACGAAATATCGTGCCAAGAAATATCGCTATATAAAAACGTGACGAAATTGAACCAATCAATCGTAACGCACGGCCGCATCTTCTGTGTCGGAACTCCACACACATCAACACACACACAGCGCAGTCAGTGATAGCATAAACACAATGAAGTGGTTAAACATGGTGGAAAGCAACATTTCAAACTGCTCTGTCCGCTGTCTCTCAACCACCTCTGCTGTTTACACAA
>CAKAOH010021605.1:0-14219 GCA_916701665.1 Sebastiscus tertius | reverse complement strand
ATATATATATATATATATTCTCTTAATTGTTCAGCCCTAGATGTAATTGTGGTAAAAAGTGAGCAAACAAGGAATTGGACGACTGATTTACAGGAAATCTGCAACATGGCCTTATGGGACATAACAGAAGGACATACAGTTTCTTCAGGCAGTTTCTTGTATACCTTCAGGCCAAGTAGAAGCATTACTTTTTGCGACAGTTAAGTGAATAACTGCACTGAATAAACCCTGGAGCAGCTCTTTAGTTCAGCATTTCTCTTCCAGATTTAAAGCGTTTCTTGATTTTGCTCACACCCTTCACACCTCATAATCTGGATAATCCTGATTTGTGAGACAGCCCCTACAGGCGTAATTTGCGTCATAAAAGCCCTAACTGATAGATGATGGAATCTGTACCATCCCAACCATTGTTTCTTTTAATTATACTGATGTTTAACAATGGAGCATCTTTGACATCTTGTGCCCAAATACAAAGGCATTCCCGTTATTATTTTATGAACTCTCTCTCTCTCTCTCTCTCTCTCTCTGATCTCCTCCACATCCCTCCTCTCCCAGATGTGTTCCCCCTCTCTCTCCCTTTATCCTCCATAATTCACATGTTGATTTTAGCGGGCAATAGCAAATAGAGGGGGATGAAAGATATACAAGCCGAAAACATGCACATGTTTTAAAGTGTTCACACACTTAATCACCAGCATAACCATTTCCTGGGAATTCCCTTTGAGAGAGAGAGAGAGAGACAGACAGAGGGAGTTAGTGTGTGTGAGAAAGGAAGGGGAAATCAAAAGGACATGGTGTGCACTGTTTGCGTGACAAGATCCTTCTTCCGAGGCCAGACACACACATGCACACACACACACACACACACACACACACACACACACACACACACACACACACACACACACACACACACACACACACATACACATACACATACACACACAACGTCACGTCATCATTACAATGTGAAGCTCTGTTGCTGATGTATGGATTTACATTAAACCACTGGTATTGTCCATTTTTCTTTCGTGTGTAACACCACACCTGGCCTCTATCTGCAGAGTACACCTATGATTATCGGAACTATGGACTTTACTATGCAATATTTCGACAATCCACACACACACACACACACACACCCACACACACTTGCATGCATTTGTTGGAAGACTACAGAGCCAGATCAGTGAGCAACTCAGTTAATCATTGACGGCCGCTCAGACACATCATGGACACACACGCCTACTTTCTCTATGGAGAAGATTGCAGAATGGAGCCTGCGCTCTGTCTCAGAAAACCTCAACACACACACACACACTTATTATGGTCAATGACACAAGCAGGGCATGTCAGGGTTGCCTGACACACTGCTAGGGAAAAATATAGGGCAGGAAAAATAATTAAATCCTTTGTGTTGACACAAATTAAAGAGTCATAGAAACTAGGATTGTCAAAGTTAACGCAATATGCAAATTTGTTTTAACGCCACTAATTTCTTTAATGCAACTTGCAAATTTGAGGTTGTAGCAGGCTCAGTTTTAAAGGTATAGTGAAGATAATGGCATCATATGAAACTAGAAAACCACAGGAATCCATCGGTACAAACCATGTCAAACTAGCTTTTCACGAAGGAGGTTAAATAACGCTCCAAACTTACGCTAAAATATTGGCGAGGAAAAACTGGCATAATCATTTTCAAAGGGGTCCCTTGACCTCTGACCTCCAGATATGTGAATGAAAACGGGTTCTATGGGTACCTACGAGTCTCCCCTTTACAGACATGCCCACTTTATGATAATCACATGCAGTTTTTGGCAAGTCAGCACACTGACACACTGACAGCTGTCATTGCCTGTTAGGCTGCAGTTTGCCATGTTATGATTTGAGCATATTGTTTTATGCTAAATGCAGTACCTGTGAGGGTTTCTGGACAATATCTGTCATTGTTTTGTGTTGTTAATTGATTTACAATAATAAATAGACATACATTTGCATGAAGCAGCATATTTGTCCACTCCCATGTTGATAAGAGGATTAAATACTTGACAAATCTCCCTTTAAGGTACATTTTGAACAGATAAAAAAGGTGTGATTAATTTGTGACCAATCGCGATTAACTATGCACAATCATACATCAAATATTTTGATGGCTTGACAGCCCTGATAGAAACAAAAACATGTCAATAAAGTTCTGATAAAAGGTGATATATCAGAGTGTAACTTGCAGCTCAAAGTGCATTCAAATGAAGCCACTTGTACTGAGACAGGTGCTTTCTCCTCTAACCACCTGGGGGAAAAGGGGGAGAAAGTAGAGAACAGGAGGGAGGAAGAGTCTGAAGTGAACCTGAGCCTGAGGAGAACCGGCTTGACAAGAATCCAACACAACACAACACATTGAAGCAGTGCTGCTGGCAGCTACAGGGGAGTTTTCTACTTTTTCAACTAGAGTATCTGATGAACACTCTCTCTCTAACATAGTGGGCTTCTGTGTTCACAGGGGGGCACACACCTGCACACACACACACACACATTATCCCTATCTGTCTAACACACACACACACACACACACAGCAGTCTCGTGTGTCCCTTCACAACAGTGGGCCTACTGTCAGCAGCAGACTGTCATGTTTGAGTCAAAGTTTGAGTCAAGAAACAACGATTCGTTTCACTTTGAGGCTCAAACAGAGAGTATTAAAACAAGTTTCACAACATGTCGTTCTCACCTCGTCCCATTTGATGAACTTGCCGCCCTTCTTCAGCGCTTCGTGGACAGACACGGGTTTGAGCTGCAGCGCGTGGACTCCCGGCTTGGCCCCGGCCATGGCGAGGGACTCCCTGCCCGGGTGCCAACGCCTAAACCCGGCTACAGAGAGCTGGACTCCTCGGAAGGAAAGAACCAGAAAAGAAAAAAAACTTCCTTCCTTCCACTTCTGCTTCTTTTCCGGGGAGAAAGAAAGTTTTTTCGGACCTCAAACTTTTGTGGAGCCCGCCGAGAGTGTGGAGAACATGAGGAGTATAAGTCCACAGAGACAGAGAGAGAGAAAGACAGGACTTGTCTCAGCGCGCACCGCCGCTGTCTGTCTGTCCTCTCCGCGTCCACGCAGCGCGGTGGCGCGCATACAACTCCCCCTTCTTTATATTATTACAGGCTTTGATTCATATGTTTATTTATTCATGCAGGATCCTTTAATCGCGCAGAGAGATCCTTTCCTTCCTTCCTCCCATCTGGTCGACCCCTGTCCTCTCCTCTCCTCTCTCCTCTCCTCTAAGAACTTTCTCTGCTGCTTCCTCTCTCTCTCTCTCCTGTCGCCTCCGACGCGTTGCTTCTTTCCTCCTCCTTCTCTCCTCCCTGCATGTTTTCTGTGGGGGGAAAAAAAAGACGATTCCGAGAGGAGAGAGTGAGAAAGAGACAGCGTCAGATAACGTTGAGTGAATGAGGAATGAGAGAGGAAGGAGTTTGTGTAAAAGGGGAGTGTTTTAATCCAGTTCCTCTGCCTACCAGTCTGTCTGCATTTCTCCTCAAATTGACAGTATGCATACATGATGTCTATGCTTTCTTTCTCTGAAATAATATAGATTTTTTTTCCCTATAGAATATTTGCTCAAACTTTACACACCTGCAGTCAACGTGTCTGGGTGGAATTTAAAGGTGCACTCCAGTGATTTAGCGTTGCACTTCCATTAAGTTTGGGGACTTGTGAGATGCAGATTTAAAAAAGAATCGTCTAAATGAAAGCAGCAGGAGCTGAGATATCCTGAGTTCTGGTTCCTATGAAGCCAAACTCTAAAAGTCTTACACTTCCCACGATGCAACAATAAAGTGTCTTTATTAAAGCCTCCATTCCTAGTAAATGCCCGTGTTTTTTGCCACTTTTAAATACAGGCTTTCCGTTGAAAATGTGTAGTCTCCAAACCAGTTGGCTACCTCTGGGTCTGAGAAGTAAAGTTAATGCGGAATTGCCTTAAACTTGCATTCTCTCTAACAGCCAGAGAGAATGCAAGTTGCAAAAAAGAAGTCTGATTGTATAGAAGTCTCTGAGAAAATGAGCCTACTTCTCACTTGATTTATTACGTCAGTAAACATTGTAAACATGAGTTTATGGTCTCAATCGCTAGTTTCAAGTCTTCTTCAATACAGCATGATGTTCATTTAGTAAATTATGGTCCCATTTAGAGTCAAATAGACCATAAAGCAAGGGATGCTTTAGGGCGGGGCTACCTTGTGATTGACAGGTCGCTACCACGGCGTTGTCCGGTCTGGGAGTTGTCCATGTTTTTGTATTACAACTTTAACCCTTTCACAGTGTGTTTTCAGTTCATGAAAGTTAACTGTAACATTTTGGACGCCTAAAATTTCTTATTATATAGTGTTCGGTTGTACTTAGCTCCACCCTCTTGTGTCACTTCTGGTTGCAAAAAAACAAGATGGCAACGGCTAAAATGCTGAAATTGAGGCTTCAAAACAGCAGTAGACAAACCAATGGGTGACTTCATGGTGACTACGTCCACTTGTTATATACAGTCTATGCTCCAAACCCATGTCGAGATAACCCTGGTGACATCACTAGGGGTAATTTTTTCTTAAACTTTGGAAAGCTTCTTTGGAGCCACAGAGGACATTACACAACTGTTTTCATGGACAATGTATTCCCATTTCGACTACATTGACCTTGATGTGTAAAATCTGTGGAGTGCCCCTTTAATGAGCCCTCGAGTACTACAGCCATTTGAAGCTCCAGTGTATTGCGAGCTATTGCAAGTTTTCTATGTTTAGTCTATGTTTATTGTAAGGGTATACATCTACATATTAGCAACACTACAGGACAGCCAGGATAATCTAACGGGGCACAAGATGATAAAAGGCAAAAAATAAAGTTACATTTTTTATATTTTCTATAATTTTTCCTTTTTTTTTTTTTCTTTTTGGGTGAAATACAAGATACCGTTGCCTCTTCAGGTATCTAAACACCCATCATTTAAAACTATCTGTGAGCAACTCTTTGGTTTCTCTGAACTAATGTCCATGTTATGCCTTTGATGGCAGGCCACAAGAAGATGTTGCTGTGTTGAACAATATGGGAAATATCGCTTTCTGGATGTTAAGATCAATACCACTCTCATGTCTGTACGCTACATGTGAAGCTACATCCAGCAGCTGGTTAATTTGGTTTAGCACAAGGTAACAAAATCCACCCAGCATAAAAAAGGTACTGGCTTTTGTATGGACTAAACTAACTAGATAAAGGTGTTAATTGGTGAGTTTTAGAGATGCTGGTATAGGTAGATTAGATTTACTTTTGGATTTAGCATCTTCATGGCAAAAAAGCAAATATGTGGATTTCCCAAAACATCCAACTGTTCCTTTAAGTGACCACAAACCAAAAAGGTTTGGAAGCACTGATTAGCATAAATAAAAATGGTGTAAGTTCCATCTCTACTAAATATCACAGGCATGCATGACATGCACACCTGTAGAAACATGAGACTAATCTCCTGTTTGCTGTAGTCTGAAGGAAGCAGACATATAATTAAAGGTTGTTTTAATTCTTCAAATTACCTTTGCCTTTAATTTCTTTAACCTATTTTCCTTGACAGTGACAGATTACTTGTGCATCCTGTAACATTATTAAAAACATGGTAGCAGTTATTGGAAAAACCCAGTAATCAGTTTAGAGGTAATCCTGGAGCAACAGGGGTGTTACTCAACTAGTCGGATTGTGAGATTAAGGATGTAGTTTATACATGATGATGTTAAATCTGCAGCATACAAACAGGTAATAATTTAGGTGAGGTAATTGAAGCCGCTGAGAATCATCAGGTAACTTTCCCCTGCCTCCTTCTCTTCCTCGTCAGTGGCAGCGTATCATGTTTTAAGAAGCGTGAGAGCAAAGGAGGCTTAACAGTTACAATCCCGTCCGAATCCCGCTGCCAAGCAACATTTCTTGTAAAAAAAAAAACCCTACGGAGCAACAGATTTTTTGGCAACTCTTGCCATTCTCCAACTCCCTAACTACACCCGGCAGGAATGTCTGCTATGCTGCAGCCTGCTGACTGCCCGGTGGTGTGTTTCGCCTTGACCAAAACCATAGCGAGGAAGAGGAAATCCAAAGAAAATCCACAGGAATCAATCAAGAAATATATCATCATGAACACAAAATTTGAAACTGCTGGTGTCAGTGTTACATGACCCCGAGGAGGAGCACACATCCAGTCGGAGATACATTGTTTAACAATTCAGCAGCTAGACGGATCGCCATGTGTGTGTCTCTTTGTATATCTGAGCTGTGTGTGTTTGAGTAACCGAGTCCAGGTAGACTTGTTGATTAATTTGATCTTGAACCACCACACACACACACACATACACATTCACACACAACCTCTCAAATGACAGCAAACAAACACAAGATGGACACATGCATATGCATTCTTTCAACAGCGCAGAACACATGCATAAGCGGGGATATTGTGTTTCTCTGGTGCATAATAAAATGCACACACACACACTATCTGTTTAGCCAGACAATGTTGTGTTGAACGCTGCATTTGAAGTGCAGGCACCTGTGGTGTCAATAGATTCCATTCAGCCCTCTCTCTGTTCTCTCTCTCTCTCTTTTTACAAAACATCCTCATTTTAGGTCTCTCTGTCCAAGCCTCTCTCTTCCTCCTCTGTGTTTTTGCCCAACTCCAGCTCTCTCATTCCAACAGGTGTCCAGCTTCCGTTGGCCCGTGCAGTAACGAGAGTAAATGTAGATGAGCAGGCTCTTTTTACTGTTTTTCTCTCTTCTCAGAATCAACTTCATATTTCTACTTATTGGTTTGGCTCCCCAGTTCATTCTGACCGCAGTCCAGTCAGATCTCTCATGCTCAGGGATGGATTACTGAGCGAGCCTACCGGGGACAGGCCCAGGAGCCCAACGGGGACAGGCCCAGGAGCCCAACGTGTCAGGGGACCCCCTGGCCCTCACATACAAAATGTCATGCAAAGAGACACGTACCAACCAGGAAGACACTTAAAATTACGACAAAGAGACACAAAAAGACTACAAAGACACCAAAAATACTACAAAGAGATGCAAAACAGCTGCAAAGAGACACAAAAAGACTCACAGCGACTATGAAAATGGTCAAAACAACTACAAAGAGACACAAAACAACTACAAAGAGACACAAAGCAACTACAAAGAGACACAAACAGACTACAAAGAGACCAAAACAACTACAAAGAGATGCAAAACAGCTACAAAGAGACACAAAATGACTATAGAGAGACAGAGCAACCACAAAGAGACACAAAATGACTACAAACACAGAGCATCTACTAAGAGACACAAAATGACTACAAAGAGACACAAAGCAACTACAAACAGACACAAAATGACTACAAAGAGATGCAAAACAGCTGCAAAGAGACACAAAATGACCACAAAGAGACACAAAAGAACTACAAAGAGTGGTAAAACAGAGCAGGCGCCCCATGTACCAAGGCTGAGTACTTACCGCAGCGTCCCAGGTTTGAATCTGACCCGTGACCATTTGCTGCATGTCGTCCCCTCTCTCTCCCCCTTTCAAGACTATCACTATCTCTATCAAATAAAGGCAAGGAGCCAAAAAAATTATCTTTATAAAAAATTGGTGCAAAATGGAATACAGAGACACAAAACCACAGAAAGATGTGTGACGACTACTAAGAGACACAAAACAACAACAAAAAGAGGCTAAACAACTATGAAGTCTGTGTGTCTTGCTCCTCTGTAGGAGAGGTGGTCGGGCCTTTGGCATGTCTGTGCCCAGGGGCCCATTGAACCATAATCCGCCTTTGCTCATCCTCACAGAAGGTGCTTTTCTAACTGCACACAGAATAAGATCAACCTCTGGTGAGGCCGCTTTGGTGCTGCTCTCTAGTCGTATGACCTGAGATCTAGCACAACTGTGTCCACATTAAAAAGTTAGTTATTGTTTGTGTCTGTCTTTTTTGTTTTTTTGTCGGTCAGACCACCTCTTAGTTACAGACTGAAATATCTGGACAACTAGAGGATGAATTTGGTGATATCCTGACTATTCCTGTCAACGTATCCTCATACAACAATTTGGTTTGTATGATATCTGACGAAAAGTTATTCTTCATTTTTTGTATGTTTTCCTACGAATGTACAGCAGCGGGTGACGCACCTGTCAATTTTTGTCCAGTCTTTTCAAAATAAACTTCCGCCTTCACAGAAAGTGGTTAGTTTTAGGCGACAAAACTACTTAGTTAGAATATCACCGGAAGTGGTGTAAATTAAGTACGGAAGTTATGCAACAAATAAATCAACGTTTGGTTTCACACAGGGTACGAACAGCGCTCTCCTTTGTGAAAGACCGGTGTTTTTTGACCCACCCATCCACCCCGACCTCCTCCCTATACGGCGTTCGTCACCCTTTATACGTCCTGGTTCACAATTATGTGGATTTAATTTTGTGGGCTATATATAAATTACAGTGCATTACTTTTCTTAGGTATTGCTACGACCGGTGTTTGAGAACAGCCTGTTCCTGTAGCACCACCATGAGACATTTTGGGGTTTTAGTGACATGTCTTGACAACTAATAGTTTTCCATGTAAATTGGTGCACATGATAAATTCATGAACCCCTGAGGATGAACCCGTATGACTTCGGTGATTCTCTGAGTTTGCCTGTAGCACCACTGGCAGGTTAACATTTCGTGATATCGGATGGGTTGCCATGAAACAGCTGCGGTGTCCTCAAAAGCCCCCTTTCATAGGACCACAAAAGACAGGAATAGAAAGAGAGGAAAAAGAGGACAAGCAGAGTAAAAGGAAGTATCATTTAAAGAAAGAGATACAGAAAAGAGGAAGACTTAAGGGGAGAAAGAGAGGAATGAAAGAGATAAAGATAGTTCATTCATTGGAAATGGAACTAGAGCGAATGTGAGATCCAATCATGTTCAGGTATGTTCGTGTTCAGTTTTACAAGGAAGTCGCTCCTGTTCTCTGGAATAAGTGCAGGCTGTCAGAAAAGGCTTGTTAATAAAGAGGGTTATGAAAAGAGACAAAAGAGAGGTTAAAAATGGAACAAAGCGAGGGACAGAAGACACATGGAAAGAGGCTGAGAGAAAGGGAAGACCCACAACCACTCCTCTCTCTCTCTCTCTCTTGTAACAGCCAGATCTTTCTCTCCAACGCAAAGCCACGGACTCACAAAGACACATTGTATAAAGACACACAGGCATATTCACTGGCTCGCCACACACTGCCCCCTCACCACACACACATATATGCACGCCCAGAAACACACACAAGCATGTACAGTACACACACGGGCTAGCTTTAATAAGAAAGGCCTGACTCAGTCAACAGTAGCAATAAAAACTTGATCAGATTACTCTCCACAGCGCTGCAGCTGAGACTTTGGCCTGAAGTCACTGACAGTTCACTGGAGACTGGACCCATCTGTCTCCGTAACACTTGCCCGGTTATTGTCAAGAAAAGCTATCATGTGGGCATGTGAGCAAATTACAGCGTTCCCCAGAAGAGGCATTCATAGACAATGCAGATGGATATGATGATCGAGAATTCACATTCCACTCTGTCCAAATGAGTTTAGCTCCAGCTGTCAAGCCCTTCCCCTGCAGCCTCAAAATGCTCCACATGGGGGGACTGGACCAGACTGGACCCAGCAATTTTTATGCCTTCATGGCCGTCACATGCCTGCAATATAATCCTATACTGCCATCTAGCTGTTGCATGGCAACACTACCCTCCTCCTCTGTGCAGGGATTGTGCAACAGTTAGGAATGTGGAATTTCAGCTCTGCTTCAGTTAGTTGAGCTCTGCTGTGAGAATACTGGGGGTGTAGCCTACCTGTGTGTGTGTGTGTGTGTGTGTGTGTGTGTAGTGTGCACCTGTCGACCACAGCAATGTGTGTGTTAAGTGTTTCTGCAGAAGTGAATCAGGGTAAAACTATTGTGTAAACAGCACACTGCATAGGCTAAAGCAAGACTGAAGCGCACAATTGAGAGAGAGACTGATTTGGATTCCATACTGAAATCATGACAATCACTGAATACAATACAATGTTGGATTCAAATTATTTTGCAAGACACTTTAATGCTGACTTCATATGTTTGTGTTTGGTTTCATCTCTCATGTTATATTCACAAATTCTTGGTGGGAGAATTTAGCCCACCTGTATGTATGTTGGTCTGACTCGTCTCTGACCTCTGACCTCTTCATGGAAGAAGTATAGAGAGCCTAAGTCACTCTCCTTCCGGTGGACATCCATGGGACCTTATTTCGGAAAAAATATGAACGGTAGTCAACGGAGAGAAAATACCTGATGTGTTTTATCCAGCGACTCCTGGTCTTTTTATCAGCAGGGAAGAGAAAGAACGAGCGAGACCCGTTGCTGGTGTGAGTTCATACCAGTAGGAAACACACGGGCATCGTAGCTTCAGAGAGAGAGACATCACTACGCGACTTTTGGGTATGTAGTCTTTCTGATTATGTATTTTCACAGTCTGATACTTGACTTGCAAAATGATCTTTTAAATCGACAGACATCATATGTGTGATTCATGGCCCAATTCAAACGGGATCAAAAAAAATAATTATCTCTCTATGTTGACTACCGTTCAGATTTTTTCCGAAATAAGGTCCCATGGGGTCCACCGGAAGACAAAAAATGTGTCAATAATCATAAACAAAGCGTAACCTTATTCCTCCCTGAGAAGCTGCAGATCAGTGATAGGCTCTCCGAATGGTATTCATGAAGCTTGTATCTGCTAAAGAAAGAGAAAACTTGGGAAATGGAGTCCAAGAGTGGCCATAGAGAGAAAGAAATTATCGAGGCCATAATTTACTAATATGTGGAAACGAGATAAATTTGTTACCTCAATTTAATTAAATTGTTCCCACGTTTTGGTTAATTTGTGTGAACGAGATAAGCAACCTGTTCTCATTCCCAGGACATCAAATACCAACACATTGTCACGATTGTGATGTTCGATACCAACGCATAAAGTAGCCTTCAGTGGTGGTATGAGATGCACCGGGCGTTCCACTACAATATAAACCCATCCGCAACAACAGTAAACACTGAGGGAAAGTGCTGCGGGGACGTAGTTTAAAAAGCAAAGAGACACAGAGGGCGGGCGGGAGGGTAGGTGGATGGGTCTAACAAACACAAGGCTTTCATCCAGCAAACATTTTATTTATTCCTAATCCTAACAAAGTGGTTTTTGTTTAATTCACAACATAAAGCACGTGTTTACTGCAACTAAAAAGTGATACAGAGGGATCTGACAAAGTTGGAATGAGAACATGTTGATATAAGTGTATAATACAGAGAACCCATCTCTAACTGAGTCATGTTGCGCACTGTCAAGCCACAATTGCATGCGGTAGATCCACTGGTTAAACTTTGTGCAACCTACATCAGAGTGTTGACCACAGATGGACCAGATACCTGGTGCCTTCAGATGGCTGTAAAGAGAGTCACTAGGGTGAAGGAAAGGCCTTCAGTATAGTAGATAGGCGCACCAGAGAGAGAACTCAACCCTTCCAAGCGCCTGCAAGCTATTATAGCAAAAACTACCGAAAGCAGCCCAAACTCATGACATCAGATGTCATTTATCTCGTGGGCATGAATTAACCAAGACGTGGGAACGATTTAATTAAATTTGATGCCACGAATTATATCTCATGCGTACAAATTAGTAATTTGTGGACTCCATATATACACTATTTCTCTCTCTATGGCTCCGTATGAGACAAAACCATTCAGATTGTTTCTCACAGAGCTGACATCTCAATGGAAACAGCTCAACAGTTCCCCCCTGTGGGTGGATGACTTCCTAATCTCCCTGTAAGAAGCAAAGGAGAGAGGTCTGTATTTCTGAGAGCAGCTCTCCAAATGAAGCTCCAGGAGTATGGAGGACGGAACCTGCCAAAACCAAAAATAAATAAATAAATATGCCATTAAATTTATCAAAAATGATATTGAAAATTAGGGCTGTCAAATTTAACACTTATCAGTTTTAAGGCTAGAGTGAAGTCAAAAACTGTCATGGCCATTTCAAAGGGGTCGCATGACCTCTGACCTCCAGATATGTGAATGAAAATGGGTTCTCTGGGTACCAACAAGTCTCCCCTTTACAGACATGCCCACTTTATGATAATCCCATGCAGTTTGGGGCAAGTCATGGTCAAGTCAGCACACTGACACACTGACAGCTGTTGTTGCCTGTTGGGCTGCAGTTTGTTTTGTGTTGTTAATTGATTTCCAATAATAAAAATATACATACATATAACGATATTAAATACTTGACAAATCTCCCTTTAAGGTACATTTTGAGCAGATAAAAAAACGTGTGATTAATTTGCAATTAATCGTGAATAAATGTAGACATTAATTAAAATGTGACATAAATGTATCAATTAATTACTGCCGACATGTATTTTTTAATATTATTTTTGGTACATTTAATGGCAAATTGATTTATTAAGTCATTTATTTATTTTTTAATTTTGGCAGGTTTTGTCTTCCATACTAGAGTCCACATAAATACATAAAGAAATTTTAAGTGAAAGTCTGTTTTGTATTGTGATGCCAGATGTGGGCTGTATGTGGTGAAAATACTGTACGGTCACACCGTAGAGGAGGAAGTTGAAACTGACAGTAGTCTACAGAGTTTGTTTCTTCCGCTTATGTTCTTACTGTACATGACTTTGTTTATGCAGAATTTTAACTTGCAATAGAGTTGTTGTTTTTTCAGAATGCAGTATAATAATAACAAGTTAAATTTGATGGCTCTTTGCAAGCTTGAGGTTCTTAGTGAGATTATTTAAGCTCATGACCTGACATTTTCTCACAGCCATGCATCATACCATGCCGTATATATACTAGTGTTGTACCTTTTCAGTCACCCCGAGGCCACAACAGTTTCAGTATTGCATGCTAACATTATCACTTCCTCTCCAGAGCACTGCGTCTGTTTGACGAGAAATGGAAAGACCCAAATAACAGGTCATACAACTCCACTTGTGCAGATGCACACAACTAGTCTGCATTTTCCTCTTTTACCTGGTGACACATTGACACAGTTTTTTGTGTATAATAGAGACTGCATGTCTATGTGTGTGTGTGTTGTGTGTGTGACACGTGAATGTTTAAGTTACCATGTGTGTGTATGAGTGTGTGCTGGCCTGTCTGTGCTTACTCAACTGTAAGTTTCAGACATGCTCGCTGAATAATTCAGGGTTTTTTTATATCTTGTTGCCATGGTTGTCTGTGGAATGGCTGCTTGGGCTGGCACGACACACACACACACACACACACACACACACACCAATATGAGCATGTTGACAGATGTGAACACCCCCATACACACTCCAAAAGCAGGGAGAGAGGCAGACATTATGAATCCGCTCCCTCTCTTTACCTCCCCCTCCACTTCACACTCCTATTATTATTAAAACTCTTGTTATTAAGCAGCCTAGTCGGGGTGTGGGGTTCCCCGCTGTGACAACACAATGGGCAGACTGTGAAAAACTGGGACTGGTTTCCTGTTAATGGAACACCTCCAGTGGGTTTTATCTCTGCTGAAGTTAAAAGTTAAATCCCCCAAACTGAACCCAAACTAGTAAATCCAGCTGCTCCCAGCTGCTTTCAGTACGGCGTGTAATCTTAGAAGAGAAAAACTCCATTTTGCAAACATGCAATGGTTATTTTTGTATACTGTAGGCTTATCTTTTCATAAACTGTGAAATCTAAGTGTGAAATTGTATCTGTATACATTTCACACATTCCAGAGGAGGCATTTGTTGAGAACTAGTCAAATGAGCATTCAAATAGCAAAGTGTTTGAAGCCGTTCGGCCCCGGGCCAAACTGACAATTTGTGCACAATACAATACAGCCTGGTATGTCTTTAGTGTATAATGGTTTGCCACTAATGGTGAACACAATGACTAATAATAGGTCATTTAAAAAGTTAAAAGGTTTGTCATAGGTTGGGCTATTGAATAGGTCACTGTGGAGAAAGACTAAGTATTTTTAAAGTGTGGTAAGAGCACACAGACTAAATCAAATGTCTGTTTTTTGATGTTTATATGTGATGATAGCAGCAGTAGAGCAGAAGCAAACTACAAATATAAATCACTTTAAAAAGCTATACAAAAAAGATATTTTTGGGAGGTATATGGTTGAGGAAGAGTTGT
>CAKAOH010021604.1:0-92202 GCA_916701665.1 Sebastiscus tertius | reverse complement strand
TGTCGACATCGCCGCACTGAGGACAGTCCGCCCCGGTTGTTGTGCCGGGAGCTCCATCCCTCCCAGCATGGAGAGAGGGCTCAGCGAGCACTAAGCGGCGAGGACCGGGTAAGGGGTGCTGCAAATTGCCAGCTTCCCCTATGGCACACCACTATACAAAATACGACCGACAAAAGGACCCACGAGGGGATCCTCCCACGCCGAGCGGCCGTCCATGACTTGCCGGGTGCTGGATTTATAACACAAGACAAAACGAGAACGCCATTGCGAAACAGAATGCGGCACAATAATTGTTTTATGTCGATTATCTTGTTTTCATAATCATTGGTAAGCCAAAATCGTAATTGTAATGCGATTAATTGCACAGCCCTTTTATCACTTGTAATCAAAGTGGGTTATTGAAGCTTTTTTTGACACTGATCAACCCGCCCGGTCTCAATAAGGGCGTCCAATACCAACGCTTTGTCACAGCCGTCAATATCGTTGCACAAGGCACACTTTAGCGCTGGTATGAGACGAACCAGGCTTTACATAAACTACAATGTAAACCCATCCGCGGCTACAGTAGAGAAAGTGCTGTAGTTTACAGAGCGAAAGAGACACACACAGGACAGGCGGTGGGACGGGTGGTGGATGGGCCCAAAAACACATCCAGGACACCGCTGTCCGTGTCCAGTGCATTTCATTTTTACTTTACAATCAGCTATTCGTTCGTGTTCCTTGTTCACAACGCCAAGTCACATTTTCACTGTACAAATGTAGTCATTTTAAAGCCCAACCATTTTTTTCCTGAACCTCAGCAAGTGTTTTTGTTTAATTCACAACATTAAGCACATGGTTACTGTGATCAAAAAGTGACACCGAGGAGCGTGACAAAGTGCGATGAGAATGTGTTGGATCAACAGTAAAAGATTACCTATACAAAATAAATTGCAGTGCAAATATGAAATACTGAACTATTCAATATTTACTAGGGAACCTGTTCATTGCAACAACTGTATAAAGTACTGTGTGAACATTTCAGAGAATCAGGTGACGATTACTCAGACTTGCATCATGTGGAAATATAAACCGGTGGTGAAGTGATACCTGGCCGTGAGTGTCTCCCGGAGGTTTTCCTGGTTCAAATCGTACAGCGAGTCCAAAGTCTCCAATGACTGCAGTCAGATCATCTCGTATCATCACATTCTTGCTCTTGAAGTCCCTGAGAAATTAATTTCAGCACAAAGTCATTAACAATTATAGAGATGTTGTAGTCACACATATTAATCCATGGACTTCCGGGGCAAAATCACTAAATCACGCACAACTAGAAGAGACCAGTGCTAATTAAAACTGCGGTTGGTAACTTAGAGCAAATATGATAAAGTTATTTTTATGAAACGGTCACTATATTCTGACAGTAGTGCATGAGACAGGTAATCTGTGAAAACAATCATGTTCCTCTGTGTCCTCCGGTGCTCCCTAATGGCATCTGCAAGATTTCAACCAAAACAACCAATCAGAACAGAGTTATCTCTACAGTAGCTGTCAATCACAATTCGCGAAACTCGCAAACTCCGATTAAACAGTTAAATATGAATCAAGATTTCTCGCCTATTATAGCATTAAAGCATGTTTTAAGAAGCATATTCTAGTGTACTGTTTTACTGTAAAATGAGAACGTTTACACCGGTCGGTGGGCGATGCTTTTTCTTATGGCTCAAATGTTTTTTCAACATGGTGGGCGGGGTCACAAAAATTATCGTTTTACAGCTAAAATATGTTTCTGAAAACATTTGAGGCAAGAAATAGGCATTACAGTAATAGAATCTTGATTCATGTTTGACAGTTTTATCAGAGTTCACAAGCTCGGCTCTGATTGGTTGTTTTCATTCGAGAGCGGTGAAATCTTTCAAATGTGATTAGGAGCACAGGAGGACACAAAGGAACATGATTTGTTTTCACAGATTATCTGTCTCATGCACTACTGTCAGGATATAGTGACTGTTACATAAAAATAACTTTTTATCATATTTGCTCAAAGTTACCGACTGCAGCTTTAACCCCATGGACTTCCAGGGCAAAAAAATCACTAAATCAAGCACAACCAGAAGAGGGCAGTACTATTTAAAAAATGTGTCAACAAAAATCAAATGTAATCTGGTTTTCAGTGCTTTGAGGTTCATTAAAAGCCGGGAGCAGTTCGTGTGTGCTCTACCTGTGTGCGATGGTGGGTTTGGGCCCCTCTCCCTTGTAGCTGGGAATGTCCTCATGGAGGTAAGCCAAGCCACGGGACATGGTCTCTGCTATGTGACACAGCTCACTCCAGGTCACAGTGTTGCCCTTCAGGTGGTCTGTCAGTGAGCCCTGCACACACACACACACACACACACAAAACAGATTCAGGAACATTAATAACTGCACAAGAATCTAATTTTAATTCATTTCTCAGAAAAAATCCACTGTTGGTGTCCAAGCAGTTGGCCAACCATAACCCTGGAATAGATTGTTTTTTTGGTCCTGTGTTTCACTTCAGTTGCCAGTTGAACAACATAGTCTGGAAGAATTACCAGAGGCACCTAAATTCACACAATATACCTTAAAAATATCATTAAAAACACAGAAAAAACATTAAACCAAACAGATGACGCAGGCACACAGATGGCACTGAGACAATTACTGGAACTAAATATGTTTGTGCCACTGCCATGAATAGAAGGTGCTGCGAGGACAAGCCGTGAATGTCATTACACAAATGTAACGCTGCATTTGTGGTTATGGTAATTATTGTTTAATCCTGTTCTCATGTATTAATACCTTTGTTGAGAAGACCAATGAAGAGGATATTCTGGTAGCCTCGAGGTGTTGAATCACACGGTATTATTTCAGGCGCACACACGTTATTACTGTCAGTTTTCATACTAGTGCTATTCAACATAATTGCCTGTATGATTTTACACTACATGCTTAACAAATACAATTCTAGGGGAACGTATTACAGATGAATAGGGTAAAAAAAAAATTAACTAATAGATATCACCAAGGAACTACTCCAGTTGATTACTTACATTCAGGTAATTATTTTTTGTATTACAAGTAGGGCTGTCAATCGATATTTAATCACGATTAATCGCATGATTGTCCGTAGTTAATCGTGATTAACAATCGAAACCCTCACAGGTACTGCATTTAGCATAAAGAATATGCTCAAATCATAACATGGCAAACGCAAGCCCAACAGGCAACAACAGCTGTCAGTGTGTCAGTGTGCTGACTTGACTATGAATTGCCCCAAACTGCATGTGATTATCATAAAGTGGGCATGTCTGTAAAGGGGAGACTCGTGGGTACCCATAGAACCCATTTTCATTCACATATCTTGAGGTCAGAGGTCAAGGGACCCCTTTGAAAATGGCCATGTCAGTTTTTCCTCGCAAAAATTGAGTGTAAATTTTGGAGCGTTATTTAACCTCCTTCACGATAAGCTAGTATGACATGGTTGGTACCAATGGATTCCTCTAGTTTCATGTGATACCAGTATCTTCACTCTAGCTTTAAAACTGAGCCCGCTACAACCTTAAAAATCACAAGTTGAGTTAATGTGTTACCTTTGACAGCCCTAATTACAAGTTTTCTGAAATGTCATGTTGAATTATGCAAATGAGGCATGTTGTTAAATATGTGCTGATTTGCATACATTTCCAGAGCAGAAATCTGAACATCGGATAAAGCCACGTTCTAAATTCTTGTTTCATTTTGTTGTCGTATTAGAGTCAAACGTTTTTACAGAGGGAATTTTGGATATCTCTTTTTATTACTCCATAAAACAGAAAATACTGTCAACAAAAGCCATAAAAAAACAATTTTTACCATGTTTTTAGGAATAAAATGTTTTATAAATCAAGTTATGAATGATATATGAACAAACCCCTCCATAAAAACCTTCAGAATATAGATAGGAATGAAACTGGTAAGATTGGTGTATGTAAGTGCTACTGAAGTGAAGATTTCTGGCTCAGAGTCTGAGAGAAAACTCATTTTGAGAAAACAGCTTTTAAAGACGTGTATTGAAAAATCGCATATATTTTTCAAGGCGTACATGTGAATAGAGTAAAAAAACTAATAGATATCACCATGAAACTTCCCCAGTTGTTAACTTACATTAAGACAATTTGTAATAAAAAAAAAGTGTAATAAAAATAAACAGCTTAATGTGTATTTTCTTTCCACTAGTCTGAAAGAAGAGATGTTATGGAATCAAAAAAGCTCCAAATCTCAAAATTGACCAGTGCATGAAAAACAATGCTTTTGCCTTGGGTGTCTCCCCTTAAGGTATACTGGGTACTGCAGACCTGCCATAAGTAATAAAATCCACTTTAATAAAAAGCTGTGATGCTCTTTTGTTGTAAATAAAAGGCTTCTGCCAATATTGGAAAATGTCCAGCAGTTCTAGTAAACACAGAAGCCCTATACACCTCACCATGAATGTGCTATATGTGGGGGTATATATATATGGGTGTATATACGGGGAGGTGCACTCACCCTCTCATGAAACTCTGTGATGAGCCACAGCTCCGTCTCCAGGTTGCTGCCGTGCTTCTCTGAAGCGATGTAACGCAGGAGGTTTTCATGTCGCATCCCCGGAGTCAGGAATATGTCCCGCTCGTTTTGCCACGACTGCTTGTCCTACACGAACACACACACAGACCAGAAAGTTGTGTTTAGATCTTTATGATGTATACAAGCATTGTTGAAAATAACGGGGTCCTTCCTGATATGTTACACAAAGCCCCAGTTTGTGCCTCATGTATTTACATTGCACTGTAGTCACAGCGCTAACCATCCCATTTTTTCAAAAACTATATACACAGTAATCTTTGAATAAAGTTGATTTAACAATGCTTACCACTGTTATGACAGCTTTTCCACAACCCTCAAAAACTTTTTTAACCATCTGGATTAACAATATTCCATCCACCACATGACATGTTATTTAATCCGTTTCCCTGGATTGCATCTCTGTTCCCAAACAAAGATGGTAGCCAGAAATTACAATTAGATTATCTCCTTTCTCAATTTGTACAACATGAGACAAAATGAAAAGTATCAGTTATATTGGTATTTTCATACTAGAGCTGCAACGATTAATCGATTAGTTGTCAACTATTAAATGAATCGCCAACTATTTCGATAATCGATTAATCGGTTTTAAGTCAAAGTTATCTGATTCCAGCTTCTTAAATGTGAATATTTTCTGGTTTCTTTGCTCCTCTATGACAGTAATCTGAATATCTTTGAGTTGTGGACAAAACATGATATTTGAGGATGTCGTCTTGGGCTTTGGGAAACACTGATCAACATTTGTCACCATTTTTTTTACATTTAACAGACCAAACAACTAATCGACTAATATAACAAAATAATAAATAATAAATAAAATAATAGGCAGTTTAATAGACAATGAAAATAATCGTTTGTTGCAGCCATATGTCATACGAAATACCATGTAGATGGTTTGCTTGGACACATGCCATTTGTTCAATCCCAACTTGAGAAATGGGTTAGAAACATTTTTCTATTGTGCAACAGGCAGGATATTTATTCATCCAGATGGTTTGGAGTTCTTGGGGGACTTCAATGATCAAAGTTATGTATTTATTTATTTTTTTAAATCAGATGCTGTGATTATACAATGTTAATACATGAGAGGCACACACTGGAGCTACGAAGGCAGCATTCGACAAGATAAAAACGTACACAAATGCCTTGAATTAATTGACATACCTGAATAGGGAAGACCTTTACAGCAACATATTCGCTCATCAACTGAGCCTTCCAAACACAACCAAAGCGCCCCCTCGCTTTGATTTCCAGCAGCTGCAGTGGTTTCAGACCCACCAAGGGGGACGGAGGAGCTGGTCCAGGATCCTGAATAACAAGACAAGGAAAACCAGTTCAGTCTTGTTCGGCACTCAGTGCAAAATATTACAGTAATATAGCAGAAGAGACTGGGTGATTAGGATTAACAGGAGCAGTCACGAACAAGAAACAAACACGCAGGGAAAGACTGATCTGTCAGTGGCAAGGATTACCACTTTAAATAAGAGTCGAACTGGGGATTGGCCTCTCTCACCTCGCTCAGGTCTACGTGGCCATAGGGGGGTTTGCGGTGGCGGTACATCCACAAGGCCAGAACAAGGGCCAGGGACAGCACGCAGAGAGGCAGCAGGGAGTACACGAGCACGTTGAGCAGGGACGGCACTCGGGGTGGAGGCCGGATCTTCACTGTCGGAGAGGAACAGAATAATTACAGCATGTCAGCTTTATGACACTGTAGGTTGTAAGCAGCATCACGAGCGTCCCTCACGGGCTGCGAGAGCTGCTTTTAAAAGAGACGGGTAACATTTTATCTAGATTGTCCAGCCTTGATCTTTACTGACTG
Organism: Sebastiscus tertius; assembly: GCA_916701665.1. Classification (NCBI taxonomy): domain Eukaryota; kingdom Metazoa; phylum Chordata; class Actinopteri; order Perciformes; family Sebastidae; genus Sebastiscus; species Sebastiscus tertius. Next base: position 85,778 of record CAKAOH010021604.1, on the reverse strand, counting down.
AGTCACTATACAGTCTGTAAAAATATTGGCTCGTGATGGTGTGTTTAAAATCGACTTTTTTCACCTTCTAGTCAGCTGAAAATCAGTATTGGACTATGCACATAAAATGTTATTACAGTTTAGTCTCCGCATCCCTAAACAAGGCATCATTTAGATTTATTTAAAAGGAAAAAAAATCAATCATCAGTGTGATATACATGATGTTTTTTTTTTAATATTAGATGCAAGGCTAAGCTTCACTCCCACTAATCGGAGGGGAAAAGCAAAGACCTATTTTTTGCCCGTGCTATATGTGGGATGCATTTGCCGCTCACCTCGGTTGCCACTGCCAATCATGTCAGGAAGGTGGGTGAATCGTTCATTGCAGTAGTTGCCCTCGCAGCAGCAGAAGAAGACCTGAGGGTTTTCCTCCATGGAGACACACTCTTGCCTAAAAAAAAAAAAAAAGCAGATGACACACCTAAATTATTGCGTTGATAGCTAAATGTCGAAACAAGATACATGTCAAGCGGTTTTAATAAGTAACAACAGGGACAAAATATTGTGAGAGTAAAACTTAAAGTAGTATTTTGTGTTTTCGACTTCAAGAACCAAGAAGGGGAGTGTTTCTTGTTTTTCTATACCCTCTGCTTCCCTCTAAAGACAAAGTAATATTTGTCCTGCGTATTGTCAGGAGTCTGGCTTGCACTCCTTGGTATTAGTTGCTGGTAACGTTGCCAATGTATGAGCCAAGACTAAATTTCAGTTTTAAACCTGACGTTACTGGTATCACATGAAACTAGAAAACCTAAGGAATCCATTTGTACCAACCATGTCATACTAGCTTGTCATGAAGTAGGTTAAACAACGCTGCAAACTTATGCTAAATTTTGCCGAGGAAAAACTGACATGACCATTTTTTTAACCTCTGACCTCATGATGTGTGAATGAAAACTCTGAGATGAACAAAGTGAAAACGGTATCTTATTAGATAAAACAGATGTTGACAAACTGCATAATTTACAGTTGCAAAAAGGTCATAAATCGTAATATATCGCAATACATCTTATCGCAGTACTCAGTATATCGCACAATGTTTAAAATCGCAATAAGATTGTATTGTGACTTGTATGTAGCTATGTTAATCTCTTTATGTTTCTGTGTTGTACTGGCTGTGAAAACAAATCTCCCTCTGAGACAACAGATCCAAACTGATCAGAATGAAACTTTTTTTTTTTCCAGGTCTCACTATAATCCCTTTATAGTTGTTATAGTATCAACAGCACTTCAGGCTGAATCTATTTCCCCTAAAACTGTCAACAAATTTGTACCTGTGTCTAACCTACAATTTGTGCACATCCCATTTGAAAATATGCTTTTGGTGCAATATAGTCCATGCTGATCAACATTAACATGCCACAGTGTTGCTCATCATAAACCTCATCTTTATTCTGACAATTCTCACAAACTGCAGGTCAATCTTAGAACTCCCTTTAATAATCAGAAAGGAACAGAAAGGATAGAACACATTGTAAAGAAACTCCCTATTTTATTGGTTAATTCTTTATACACAGATGTGTCATCTGGGGCAGATTATTAGAGTTGTTTTCTCCAGCTTGCCTTCATGAGCCACCAGAGGTATCCAGCTTGTTCACAAATGCTGTGGCTTGAATATTAAAGACTAAAAAAAAAAGTTTGATCATGCCACTCAGCTCTGCACTGGCTGCTGATAAAGCTACTTTAAAATTCTCCACCTGACTTACAAAATCCTGAGTGGCCCGGTGCCACCGTATCTATCTGCCATCATCAGGCTGTGGACACTGAGCTGCACTCTGCACCATCGATATACAGACGCAGACTGAATGAAGGCTGCCAGCTCTGCTGGTTGCACAGCATTTGCCAAACATTAATTCCTACTTGTGGAAATCACTTCCCCCATCTAATAGAGTCTGCTTCTGTATCAAGATCGGAAATGTAATTTTCATATTACTTCAGTCTACCTCAACCTGTTTGGCCTTACAATCTGTATCGTGAAATGTATTAAATAATGACATTCGACATGCTGCGCTGTGTACTCTGTGTGTGTATAGATGCTTGTATGTGTGGGTGCAGTATGTGCCTCCTAGTTTACGTCTGGTTTTGTACATGTTGTCTACTGAATACTCAATCGACAGATAATTAAATGAGAGGTTTTTGTTGTTTACAGGTAACTATGCTAAACATTTGTTGATATCAGCTTCTTAAATGTGTATGTAATGCTTTTCTCTTTTATATAATCGTTAAAGCTGTCAAAGTTAACGCGATAATAATGCATTAACGCAAATTTGTTTTAATGCCACTAATTTCTTTAATGCATAGAATAAATATATTGGCATCATATGAAACTAGAAAACCTAATAGCTTGTCACGAAGGAGGTTAAATAATGCTCCAAACTCGCACTACATTTTGGAAAAACTGGCATGGTCATTTTCAAAGGGGTCCCTTGACCTTTGACCTCAACATTTGTAAATGAAAATGGGTTCTATGGGTACCCACGAGTCTCTCCTTTACAGACATGCCCACTTTATGATAATCACATGCAGTTTTGGGCAAGTCATAGTCAAGTCAGCACACTGACACACTGACAGCTGTTGTTGGCTGTTGGTCTTGAGTTTGCCATGTTATGATTTGAGCATATGTTTTATCCTAAATGCAGTACCTGTGAGGGTTTCTGGACAATATTTGTCATTGTTTTGTGTTGTTAATTGATTTCCAATAATAAATATATACATACATTTACCTAAAGCAAGCATATTTGCCCACTCCTATGTTGGTAAGAGTATTAAATACTTGACAAATCTCCCTTTAAGGAATTTCAGCAGATAAAACAAATGTGTGATTAATCGTGATTAACTACGGACAATCATGCGATTAACTATTTGAATCATTTGACAGCCCTATAAATTGTAAACTGAACATCTGTGGACTGTTGATCAGACAAAACAAGATATTTGATTTATGTTCTTGGGCTCTGGGAAATTGCAATGTATATTTTGCTTTTTCTTTACATTTTCTGACATTTTATAGATAATTAATTGAGAAAATAGCCAACCTATTAATCGATAAATAAAGTGTTAGTTGCAGCCTTACACCATTCTAATATTAGCATCATGTGCAGTGGTGTGTACGTGTATCCGTGGAGGTGTCTATCTTTGTTTGTCCACTTATTCAACGTATCCTCACACAACGGTTTGTATGATATCTTACAAAAAAATCAATCCTCATTTTTGTGCTTTGTCCTACGAATGTCCAGCAACACATGTCAATTTCCGCATGTTACATACAAAATAAACTTCCGTCTTCACAGGAAACAACTTGGGTTAGTATTAGGCAACAAAACTCCTTCGTTAGGTTTAGGGACAAGGTCGACTTGGTTAGGCTTAGGCTCAACAGTCTCCTAAGCAAATGTCTGGTGTTTTTTGACCCGTTTGTCACTTATACTTCCTGGTACACGATTACTTGGATTACATACAAATTGATTTTGTGGGATATATTGGAATTACAGTGCATTACTTTTCGTCAGTATAGCTATGAACGGTGTATGAGAACAGTCTGACTTACACAGTTTATTAGGTACACCTACCTAAAGCTAAAGCAGTCTAATGCAACAACAGTCCTGCAATAAATCCTATGTTCATGAAGGTTATAATGTTCAGTTTTGGTTGGCTTTAGAGAGGTTTTGATTGTGTTATACTTTCTGACAGGGGTTTCGATTATTTTAACCACCCCATTTATATCAGTGAAGGCCGGCTAAATAACCAGAACACCTCTCTGTGTAATAAACTGGCAACTGAGTGTGTGTGTTGACATTTATATTGGTGATAAAGCAATCCAAATAAGTACAAAAAATATCTATATGCAAATGGGCCACAGTTAATTTGGTACATTTTGTGTTATGTTTTATGTGAAGTTCGAGTGTTTTAGTGCTGCAACTGATGATTCCCCATACTGATAATAAATCTGTTGATGCATTATTTATTCTGTAAAATGTCAGTTTAAAAAAGAAAAAATGCCCTTCAAAATGATCCCAGAGCGTGAGATGCCATTTTAATTGCTTGTTTTGATAAGGTGACATCTTTAAATTGCTTGTTTTGTTTTTGTCCAAAGACATTACATTTACAGTGATGTGAAAAAAAGGAAGAGAAAAACAGCTCCTTGAGTGGCCAGAAGCAGCAAATGTTTGCAATTTTTTTCAGTTGATCGGCTAATTGACAATAGTTTCAGCATTACATGTGTTATTTCTGTGACTGAAAATGGTCCCAGGTCAAAGACATATGGATGTATTGACCGACATGTGGCTACTGAGGCAGATATTTGTGTTGTACTCGCTGCCAGTCTCTCTAGGTACGAGCCAGGCGCCTAAAATATAAATGTAAAAATGCACGTCGATGGGCGATGACCTCGCTCTGTGACCCGACCTGTCATAGCAGTTGAAGTCGTCCAGCCAGCAGCCTTTCTTCACCAGCTTGATGGTCCCTGAGGAGTTGAGCCAGGAGGCGTAACAGTGCAGTCGCTTGTCCTTCTCTCCCTCGCAGCGCTCGAAGCCGCTCTGGTTGGTCCTCTCCGTGCGCCAGTTATCATTGTAGTACACACACTCCCGGGTCTCCGCTTCGCCCAGACTGTACCCTGAGATGGACAGAAGGCCTCAGTCAGCTCACATCGTAATGAATTGAGAAATCAACAGCGGAAAGCACAGACATATGGCGCAGGATCCGCTCGATGCCACGAAGAAACATCTCTGAGCCGAGCCTCTCTATCATCACTCTGGCACACGGCCAAGTTTGGGAAGCTCTCTGTAGTAAAAAGGGAGTTCCTCTGGGCTAAGAAATTGTTGCTGAATAGTAGTTCAGCATAATCCCATTCACTAAAAGATCTTTTCAGAGGGTAACAAACTAAAAAGGGAGGAAAAAATGACAGGATTTAATTAGCTATAGCAAAACAATGGTGTGCCTTACTGTGATACAGAAACACACCACACACCGGGATGCTACTTCTATAGATAAGGACTCTTGTATCCTGCTGGAGTGCGGCACATCTGGAAAGACAGATAAGACCTTCTTCTTTAAAGGGCTTTTACTGTCATTTAGCAGGAAATAGTTCCTCTAACCAAAGCCAGAGATATAACAATAGCTGTCAGTCTGTGCTGTGACACTATTCCTTATTGAAAAGGGTTTTTATTCTTCTTTGTGAATGTAATGTTTAACACGCACACGTAAGAGGGGTTTTTGATAAGCAGATAACAGGCCGTGCATGACATTCACAGTGTCGCTCGGACATTCATGCCTAATCTTTGTTCACAGAAAAAATAGTGCATGTCTCTTTAAATCCCTGCCTATAGGAGGCTGCCCATCCCCCAATGTTACCCCCACCAACCCATCACACACACACACACACACACACACACACACACACACACACACACACACACACACACACACATAAGCTAGGTGTCTCTCTGTCCATGTGTGTGTGTCATCGCACAGTGTTTTATAGCGTCATTTATAGTCTCCCAGTTGGAGAGTGCGTCTGCCTCTCTCCTGTGTGCATCATTTGCCACCTATAACCAGCCAGACTACGTACAGATCTGAATACAAATGGCCTTTAACTGCATCCCCGTCGCCCTCACTCATTTTACCATATTCTGATGGAGCACATTTGTATGGACAGAGGACACGGCTACTTTATGTGAAGACAGATATAACTCCCAGACAGTTAAACAGTCACTGAGTAACTGCTGAAGTGTTTTTAATCAGTTCTGGGTTCGAGACCACTCGTGTCAAATCTGGTGAGACTCACGATTTGCTGAGAAGTTTGGAAGCAGCTATCAGTAATGATGTCCTCCAGTAAATCTTGGTCTAGGAGAAAAACAAAGTTGTTAATGGGCAGAAGAAATATCAGAACACCAGTTTGATTGAATATAAGACGTACTAAAGCTAATGAAGATAAATCGTGAAGGCTCAGTTCATCCCAATTTACTAAAACACGATTGGGATAGGCCCTACAATCAAGAGAAGTGCATTTTGTTGTTCTTGCAGCAATGAGAAATAGCATTAAAAAAAAATGATATCACCATTTAAAAAATTAAAACATATTCAGAGTAGTAAGGTTATTGTTTCTGTAAAGAGATTTTGCTGCTGATTATTTAAAAACAACGCATTATTTGACTTTTTTGGCCAGTTGGGGGCAGCAGAAGACACAACACTGACATATAGAGCGCTACAGGAATGAGTCCTAAAACCCGGAAATGAGTTCGCATTTTAGCACTTCTGGTTCCGTCGTCTGGAAGTCAGCGGGTTTTTTGAATGGGTTTGGTTAGATGCCTGAAATAAGGTCTGTGGTTAAAGGGACTGTTTGTAAGAATCAGAAATCGTTTGTAACAGCGACACCTGTGGCCGTTAAGTCAACGAAAGTCAGTGTCCTGTTGCTCGCGCTCGCCCGTGTGCACGCGCTACGTGAATGTGAGCGAGCACCCGTCAAAACAGTGAGGCGGCACACGTCAGCTAAAACCACAATATCACTATATTTCACCTGCTTGGCAGTAATGTTAGCTGACCAGACGAAGGTCTCTCCATGAATCAATGCTGATCCTAGTGTTGGCTTTTCCTGCCTCAGCCTCCCGAGCGTTGAGCCCCGTCACTTCACAAGACACAGGAAACCTCTGTTGGTCTGGAGGAGCTGCAGCATTTATTTCTGCACAAACGTCACTAGATATCCTCAGAGCTAAACTAACTTTTCTGCAGTGTGTAGTGTGCGTGCATGCACGTGAGGTGGAGCAAACTGTGAGTGAAGGCAGGCCGGCAGAGGAGCAGAGTACAGCAGAGACTCCGGCCCTGGAGACCAAAGCTACGGTCTCCCCCGTGTCCTCCGACCGCGGTCAACACTGTTTTGCAAGACGGGCTTCACTAGATATAAATTTGCGGTTTTGGTGCTTCCGTGTAGTTTGTGTTAGAGTCTGCGTCTGAACAGCGTAGCCGCACGCGAGCGCGCATGGGACACCGACCCGGATTGATTTACACGTGTAAGAAGTTACAAACAGTCCCTTTAACACAAGCTGAAGAGATTTTACCGTTTTGTTCTACGATTTAAAATACATAAATAAATAGCTCACTCGTGAATTTTGAAGTTTATGTGTTTTGTAAAAAGGTGGTTGCTAACAAGTGGCTAAATGAGACGACAAACATCATCACACCGTCATCGCTGTGTATACTCGCGCTCATGCGACCGTGGTGTAGTTCATTTATAGCCTAACGCTTTTTACTAATGTTTTTACAATTAAGACGCATATTCTGAATGGTCCAAAGAACGCTCCTAAAAGCTGGATAATATCGGCACATCCCACATGTCTTCATCGGAAAATGCTCCATTCAGAATAAGGCCTAATTCAGAATAACCAAACAGAATATGCTGTTTACATGACACGTATCAAATCCTGAATATTGTCATTTTGGGAATAATAATGGAATATTTTGTTCATGTAAATAGTCAATGAGTTAATAGAAGTCAAAGTGCTCCATAAAGCTGATTGTAACTGCCGACTAGAGTTGGGTGATACTGTACTTCTCTGTGGGTTCATCACTACAAGTGAACCCTTTCACATTATGTGTATTTAACCCGTTGATAATATGAACATATTTATCAGTGCAACTTTAAATGTGATTTTTCACTGATTTCAGCAACACGGACCTTCAAGTCCATTCAAATCCATCGTAGCAACATCTCCAAACCTGGCCAAATAAAATTAAAACTGTGTGCAGATACCAGCGACCCCTTCATGAGCAGTCACATACTGTATGTAAAACTGTGTGTGCTTTCTGTATGAGTGCGTGCGTGTGTGTCCATAGCATGCCCCCTCTTATCACCTCCCATACAGACATCTGCTGTACCTCCAGCTCAAGTAATTTGCAGTCACATGGAGAAATGAAATGTATGACTATATGCTATGTAATCTACAGGCTGCAGTTGAAGCCGCTATTCAAAAGTGAATATTGGAGTTGACACATGCTGCAGCTCAACTTCTATTCATTATAGAGATAAGGCTTCCTTATAGGAGGTGGGTGAGGTTCGCACAGATAGCAGGAGAGTACATGAAATGAATTTCTCCCTGACTTTATGTTTAACCATCACTCCGTCCTCTCCAGGCAGGCTGCGTAAATCTCAAAGTAACTTCAGTAATTAATACATTTGAGTGTGTTGAAGGCGAGTTGGTAGGCCCGTCTCTCTCCACTCTCTGGCAGCGGGGTGTCCGTCTTCTTCCCATAATGCAGATGTGTCTGTGCGACCGGCTTCTCCGTCCGCAGCTGCTGGAAAATGGCTGCCGCTTGCAGGTATGCCTGGTCTGATGGAGGAGAGACTGCAGAGAGAGAGAGAGAGAGAGAGAGAGAGGAGGAAGTATTGAGATAGAAAAGGGAAGCAGAAGAAAGAATTTGTGGGGTTGTTAAAGTAGATTGTTGTTGCAAATTGGATAGAGAGGACACAAGGAAATGTCATGAAAGGAGGGAAGAGACATCAGAGGAGGATCATTTATAAAGCCTCGTTTCCACCGCAGGAACTTTCCCCCGGAACTAAGAACCTTTTGAGGAACTCATTGCGTTTTGATCGCAGGGAGCAGGGTCTAAATTAAGTTCTGGGGACATTTTATGGGGCCTTTTACCTCCTGAGAAAGGCCCTAGTCGAGGGTAGTACTTTCTGAAAGTACCGTAACTGTCAGGGTGGAGTTTGCAGAGGTGACTGATTGGTGAAACACACGCACAGCACCGCTGCTTCAGCGTCTTCAACTTGTGTACCGCTTTATTCATAAACAAGGAGGGACCTGTATTGATTTAGGATGAGGGCAGAACATGTTACTTAGTTTGATAACACTGAAAGTAAAGTAAGCTTCTGCTGTTGGCTTCCCGACTCATTAAAAAGAAAAAAAGAGAGATCGAGTGTGAGCGGTAACGTTAGTAGAGGGAGACAGCGCTGTGGTGCTGTGAATGAGAGAAAGAAAAGTTATTTTCTCATTGTTTCATGGCGGTTTTGTTCTAAAGCACAAATAAATAACCATCAAACACTCAACAGATGATTTACTGTGGCGACAGACGCTCTTAGTTTCATTTTCCTCCTCTGCATTTTATTCATTACATCCAACGTGCATCAGTAAATATATGCAGCAGTAAATGTCGTCGTTTATTTTTTATCAACGTGTTTATTTTAGATGAAACCAGCGGGCACACTGAACTGTAGGCTGCAGAGTTGGTGTGAGGCAGCATGGCCCATGCCCGGCCAGTTGAGATATATATATATATATATATATATATATATATATATATATAAGTAAAAGTATATATATATATATATATATATATATATAAGAAAATGTTAGATAGATAGATTGTAAAATTGATAGTTATGGTGATTTGTGGTTTGTTTTGGAGTATTATGGAGAGGGGTGTTCTGGTGGCCCATTGTCCTTCATGGATTAACTGTGTCATGGCAGGGTTATGGATGTTCTCTCTGTATATATCTCTGGGTGAGGATGGTGTTTCTCTCTTGGATGGTTTTGAATTCGGACACACTGTGGATGTGGTGGGTGCTGATGTATTGTGGGAGTCGGTATGCCAGTTTTATTGCCTTGTTCTGGATGATTTGTAGTCGGTTGAATTGGTGTTGCGAGGCTGAGGTCCCGGCTGGTGCTGCATATTCAAAGATTGATCTGATGTATGTTTGGTAAACCTCGAGGATGATTTCTGGTGATGCTCCGTGTTTGTGTCCGGTGAGTGCTTTGAGGTGATTGAGTCGTTGGTTGCCTTGTTGCCTTTTCATACGCCAGCGGACTCATTTGCTTAATCATCACAGGTCTTTAGACCGCGGTGAAAACACAGACAACAGTGAGCTGCAGGAACTCTTTAGTTCCTTGAAAAGTAGTTCCAGGGACTAAAAGTCCTGGAGAACTTTTGTTGGAAACCCGGCTTTAGTTGCAGTGCATGCACTTAAAAACGATACTGTTTAGGTGCTCTTTCCAAAACAGTTGAAGGTTTAGATATCGGCCATTTGGGTCGGTAGTTGGCCTTTTTCACAGCAGATATTTTATCCTGAACTCTAACTTTATCGGTTCAAAATTTGATTTGCTGGCTGCTTTGTTTTTTCTTCTGCTTCAACTGGTGCGTATATACAGCTCAGCTATAGGTGACTGCAACCTGAGAGGCCACACAGGTATATTTGAGAGCCTTGTCTTTCCTTTCACAATAAAAGCCCTTGGAACTGCTGCTTTCATCGCCATATAGTACGTTTGATCAGTGTATGACCACACTTCTCTTACGGCATGCTTGATAAATGTTTGAATATTAAGAAACCCTTACACTCTACTAGGGTGGAATACTTTTAAACATGATGAAGTATATCCTGAGATAAAACATTGAACTATTCAGAATTGTATCTTACCTGGTGAAGATGAATGAAGGCGAGGAAGAGGAAGTAGAAATGAGAGGGACTCCTTGTGGTCTTGATAAGAGATCTCCTCCGTCACAGAGCTCGTGTTCACATCCTCGCTGGAGCCCACTGTAACTGAGGGGGAACAGCTCATGTTACACACACACACACACACACACACACACACACAACAAACAAACACGAAAACAGCAGCAGAAAGATCTTACCTTTGTCTGCCATGATCACAGCAACAACACCAAACACTTGTCAGGCACTTCTGTAAACAACTTTCCGTCTAGCTCTCGACATTTATGTCTTTTTTCTTCGTCCTGCTCCGGCCGGCCTCTCTGTTGAAGTATCTAGCATCTAAGCAGACACATTGTTTGTTGACAGAGTTGAATCTGAGCTGTGCAAATGTAAATAAGACGCATGATGGCGTTAGTCGTGGCTGACATGTGAGAGTCCACCTTCCCCATTTCTGTGAATGTGAGACTCTGCGGTTGTTTAGGACGCTGTAGGTAATTGGGCTCCTCCTGGTGCAATTAGGCGGCCGGTCGGATACATCAGCATGAATAAATAATGGGCCGCTGTCCGACCCTGGACAAAGGTCCACCTCTCACTGACCTGCCTCAATCATCTGTGTGCGTCTGCTTCACGGACACACACATACACATATATGAAGTAACAGTATACAACTTTGCAGGATGTGGTTCGAACCAGTGATGGGGGTAGAGCTGCTACGATTAATCGATTAGTTGTCAACTATTAAATTAATCGCCAACTATTATGATAATCGATTAATCAGTTTGAGTGTTTTCTTAAGAAAAAAAGGTTAAAATTCTCTGATTTTAGCTTCTTATATGTGAATATTTTCTGGTTTCTTCACTCCTCTGTGACAGTAAACTGAATATCTTTGAGTTGTGGACAAAACAAGACATTTGAGGATGTCACCTTAGGCTTTAGGAAACACTAATCAACATTTCATAGACCAAACAACTACTCAATTAATTGAGAAAATAATCAACAATGAAAATAATTGTTAGTTATTAACCTAATAGCTGTGGGCATTTGGACGGCATCACCTTACTTGACAATAAGAATTAGCACATAAGGATTAACATCCAAAAGTTGCAGGGCCCACTAACCTCTAATTAAAGTGGATTAATAGAGAGAAACACAGACGCAGTGTAATCAGCTTTCACAGCACTCATCAATGTTTAAGCACAAAGTTGGAATTGACCAGAAATGTGCAGCGTGTCCAATAAGGCCATGTCAGTGCAAATGGAATAAATTAATGAATATCAAACAGCAGTGATTTAATGAGTGTGAAGCAGTTTCCTCTCCTCCGCAAGAGAAACTCTAAGTCCACTTAAAGAGGAGCAGCACTGGAAGAAAAGGCTACAGCAGCTTAGTGTAATCTGCATAGACGATGATGGGCTGTTTAAAATTGCATAGCAGCTCTTACCTTTGTCATTCAGATTCCTCCTAACGGCAGCAACGCAGCTCATCTTCTCAAAGAAATGCAGCCTGAGCAAATATCCAGACTCTGACTGGTAACCAGTGCTCGGCATTGGGTATCACACAGTGTCCCGATGAATTAGAGCACTTCATACTCTCATTACCTCCTTGTCATGCATGGTTTTGTTCTGTCCTGAGTTTGAAGTGCCATGGCAACAATATGATAATGAAGGAGGCCTTTCCTCTCGGTGACAGGTGTACAGTAAAACACACAGCATGCTCTGTTTTAATACTGAGAGGTTACCAACATGTGTAAGATCTCTTCTTAAGAGTATACAGTGTATACAGTACCACATCTGACCAGTTGGACTTGTTGTAAACTTTATTCATACTGCACTGTCTCCTTATGAGTGACAGCAGGGTGGCATCAGACAGATCAGATTGAGACTGCCCCCTACTGGCCACTGCAGTGCTTCACACCTCGAGCAGAGATGAAGATGTTCCCTCAGTGCAGGAGTCTCCAACCTTTTTTTTCTTCTGAGAGCTAATTTGACAAAATGAAAGTGGCGGAGAGCTACTCATAGCACCAAGATGATCACCAATAGCAGACAGAATTTCCTTTTATGGTCCTTTTAATAAAGTTTCAGCCACAGCAGTCATCGCTTCTATTACAATCCCGCCATAGGCGAAGGGCTTTTTGTGTTTCGTTTGGATGTGAGCCACTAAATGAAGCCTCTGTTGTTGCGTTGGCCTTCTTCGTCAGTTTGGTAAACAGAGACTGTTGTCTTTTTAAAGCTGCAGTAGGCAGAATGTTTTTGGCATCATTGGGCAAAAAGTCCCTTATAACCTTTCAGCATATTGTAATTCAAGTGTTCTGAGAGATAACTAGACTTCTGCTCCTCCTCATGGCTCTGTTTTCAGGCTTTAAAACAATCTAGACCGTGACGGGAGACTTTGGACAATCACAGGTCAGTTCAGAGAGAGAGCGTTCCTATTGGCTGTTCATTCAACGGCGGAAGCTGTCAATCACTCTGGTAGCGCTGATCAAATATGAATCAATATACTGTTACTCTAATGCCTTTTTCTCGCCTCTAACTTTTTCAGAAACATCTTGTAGTGTACTGTTTAGCTGTAAAATGAGAAAGTTTGCTCCAGCTGGTGGGTGGTGCTTGGTATTTCCTCAACTGATCTCAACATGGCTGCCAGGTCACAAACGTTCTCATTTTACAGCTAAACAGTATAATACAAGATGTTTCTGAAAACATTTGAGGTGAGAAATAGTCATTACAGTAAGAGAATATTGATTCATATTTGATCAGCGCTGCCTAGTTTGACCTTTTGATCAGAGTTCGTGAGTGATTGACAGCTGCTCAGAGACGGCAGGCTCCAGATCAGCTCTGATTGGTTGTTTTCTTCCGGGTCTGTGAAATCCTGCAGATGCCATTAGGGCGGCTGTGGCTCAGAGGGCAGAGCAGCTCGTCCACCAATCGGAAGGTCGGTGGATCCCCGGCTGCTCTGGTCACATGTCGATGTGTCCTTGAGCAAGACCAAATTGAGCAAGCCCAAATTGCTCCCGAAGGCATAGCCACCGGTGTGTGAATGAGTATTTAGATTAGATCCTGATAAGCAAAGTTGGCACCTTGCATGTCAGCCTCTGCCATCAGTGTATGAATGTGTGTGTGAATTGGTGAATGCTGACATGTAGTGTAAAGCACTTTGAGTGGTTGGAAGACTAGAAAAGCGCTATGTCAATGCAAGTCCATTTAGGCAGATGATTTCTTTTCAGAAAACATGTATCAGACATTACTGTCACGATATAGTGACCGTTTTATAAAAATAAAATTAACTTTTCTAAACATATTTCCTCAATTTCTACCCACTGCTGCATTAAGCGTTGTTTTCAGCTCCTTTAACTTCTCTGTTCGTAGACTGCTTCCAGCTGGAAAGTCCAATGAAATGTTGCTGTGGACTTTGGTGAAGTGGCGCTCGTCATCTTTTACCGACTGACATGCTCGCACCGCAAATGAGGTAGGCTAGACACATTTGTGAATTTGATTGTATAGAAATTTTAGGTTTACAAAGCGACTTTGTGTTATCAAATTTCTGTACATATTCTTTGAACCTTTAGCGAGCCACTCAGAAACGGGTAGGTAGCTAGCTCGTGTTTCTGAGTTTTCTGAGCTACTTGTTGGAGACCCCCGCCCTAGTAATTACTGTATAATTCATTCATTCACTAAAAGGATCAAAGTGCAAGAAAAGCCTCTTAGAGTAAAAGTGAAAATGCAGCATTGGTTCCCACCATGTCAATTACATCCCGCCTACACAAAGTATTTCTATTAGTCAAGAATTGCATGAGAGAACTTGCTCTTCGTAGTTAACCTTTTACTCTTGCGAAATGTAACAAAGGTAATGTCATTGGCATGCCACAACAATGTTGGAGGTTGCAACCTTTTCATTTCTTTTGAAATGTAGTGTAGTAGTAGGACTGTTTCGCAGAGTACAAGTTGGTGAAGAACTTCTTCCCGCTGTCCCTTTGAAGCTGTTAGTCTAAAATAAAAGTCTAAACATTGGTTGTGCATCCTCCGTCAGACTCCCTCCGCAGCCCAAAAAAGGCTAAATCAGCTATTTTTTGTGACCTCTTGCTCTATATTGTTTTCCCCTTTTCTCATCTGAATAAAGCCGTTTTAGGACAAAAGCCCAAATAACCCTAAATCTAAGCTGAAAACAAAACACATTGTTAAAATAAGAGAGATAAGATAATCCTTTATTAGTTCCACAGCGGGGGAATTTGCATTACAGCAGCAAAGGGGACAGTGCAAGAAAACAAGAGGCATCAGCAAAAAACTAAATAAGATATAATAAATAAATAAATAAGCAGGTAAACAATATAATAAATAGATAAACAGTTAAAAAAACAATATATAAAAATATAGTAGTAAAAATATAGTAGTAGACAGACTGAATGAATGGTTGAGTTCATATTATTGCACATGAATGAATGAATGGATGAATGAATGAATGAATTGTCTAAAGTAGCAGTACAGTATACACGAGTAAGACACTTGTACATGCAGTATGTTGCATGTTTTTCTATCCACTTCTATTTAAATTTCACTGTGGTGTTTTGCTGTCAATGCATGTATCAGCAGCTTCAGTAATACGACTGGTTAACTCAGATATACATTTAAATTTGAATTAATGTTTACTTGTTTGAGATTTTGATATTCGTTTTATTAATGGCAAACTTTTTTCCTCATTATAATAAATTGAGAGTAATAACAGGTGGACAGAAACATACAAATAGAGCACAAATGTAAATGATTGTCCCTCCATATTTTGTTATTTTCCTCCCAAAGCCCCCTTCCACCTAACCCTCACCCATTACTGATGCAAAAATATAAAGAATAAAAAATAAAGTTAAATTAAATTAAATAAAAATAAAAATAAAATAAGGTAAAAAAATAAATAAGTAAAAATAAAATAAATAATAAAAAATAAAGTACACATTGACAGTAATGATAATTATAAGATAAATCCCAAACTACAAATAGAATAGGCTGATAAGCTTTACCATGTACAAATGGACAATTTAACTGTTAGTGGTCATTTCTGTTTACATAAATACAACTTTATGATGTCATACAATTTAGCTGATGGAGAGAAATACATTTCATATGCCATAAGTCCAAAAAGGCAAACTTTTAAATCCAAAAAATAGTTCCAATGATAATTAGCTACAACGGTTATATTAAACATACTGGAATTTAATATGTTGAACTGAAATATTGTCCCAACTTGCAATTGTATTCATGTGTTTTTCATTGCATCTTTTCTTTTCTGACAATGAAAGGTATAAACCATTTAATGCTATTTTTTATTAATGAAAATGACATTTTTTTTTTACTAGAAATAGTTAAAAAAATAGTCTTTCATTTAGTTTTAATGGCCCAGGTTGAACATTGTTAAAACATTGAGCCATTTTCTAGTCGCTAATAGTCATTAAAAGTTATTATCTGGCCCAGGCTGTAAGAAAAGCACTTAAACTCAGTGAGCTTCTTCCTTTAACGGATGCCATAAATCAAAGCTGTGTGACGTCTGTATCAAACCAGCAGAGGGAGACATTTTAATGAGTTATGCCAGAGATACAGTGCAGCCTTATTCCTGCAGTGTGTGACCCATTTCAAAGCCACTTTCCGGCTTTTACTTGATTTGACTACTTGACGATTAAGAATGTATGAAGCTGACTCTTCATATCAGTCTTTCTGCTGCATGAACAGAGTGCAGACTAAACTCAGCAGATGAACCCAGTATTTAGGCTAAATCAGCAGTATTGGACCATGAAGGATGAACACAAAGTCGATTTTGGTAGTTGACTAGTGGTCGGTAAGCTACAGGAAAAGCAGGGGGGGGGTTCATCAGTGTGTGGAAAAACCTCAGTGAGCTTTTTTTGGGGGCCAAATGAGCCTCACGTCTCTGCGGGTGAGAGTACAGCTGGAGAGATTATCCCATCCAACACGCGTCATCAATGTCGCCTCACAACAGGCCTCCAGTTGCTCCGTACGTGTTGTGTTTGTGTGCGTGGGTGTGTTTGTGTGTGTGTGTGTAACGGCGTATTCAATAATCGGCCCAGTTGGAGACGGCGGGTCGTGCGGCCATAAGCCGACCTGGAATTTTCTCAATAAAGGTCTAATCTTTACGGGAAGCTGTACAGCACTGGAAGCAGTTTCTTCTCTCTTTTTAATCAATTTACCGCCACACATTCACACCAGTGTTGTTCAATCACATTCAGTGTTTACACTTTTCTTTAAAGGTCTTCTATAGGATATCCAGAGCATTAATATAGCAGCAAACAACGACTATGTGAAGATATGGAGGAGTAATGTCTACCTGAGCAGAGAATGAAGTCTTCTCTGTGCTTTGTTGACATAGCCGGGCCGGCCGCGCGTGCTTTTGGTGCATGTTCCTGCATGTGAGCGTATCACACTGGTTGGCTCACGGCCGCCACTACGCAATGCTCTCCTACGGCGGTTACAGCTGATAACGCCGTCCCGGCCGCCGATATTATCGCAGTAAACATGGTTAAGTCTGTCAGCACTGTTGCCGCAGCATCCACTGTTAGCGCCGTTAGCTACGAGCTGCCGGCTCATCCGTCACCATGTTGAAAGCTGTGTGAAGCCAATAGAAATGCTCCCAATCTCGCATTTAGCCTCATGGGTGATCTTGAGTTGATCTACTGCAAAAAAAAAAGGGTCAGGTATCCTGCACTATGTGGTCAAAAGTATGTGGACATCCAAGCGCTACACCCATATGTGATTGTTGAACTTCTCATAACCGCCTCCACTCTTCTGGGATGTGAACGCGTGCTCACTCCATACTGCAGAAGAGTTTAGTTTAGCTCTGAGAATATCTAGTGAATGTACAGTGGACGTTTGTGCAGAAATAAATGCTGCAGCTCCTCCAGACCAACAGAGGTTTTCCGTGTCTTGTGAAGTGACGGACAGCGAGAAACGTTATCGCCTCCGACCGGGTGCCGGTGTCTCCCTGCGGGCGCAGTCGGAGACAATAACATTTCTCTTCCTGCTTCAGCCCCGGCACCGACCTGCTTTTCCTGCTTCAGCCCCGGAGCCAACACGAGGATCAGATCTAAATCATGTTCAAGGAGAGACCTTGGTCTGGTCAGCTAACATTACTGCCAAGCAGCTGAAATATAGAGTGATATTGTGGTTTTAGCTGACGTGTGTCACCTCACTGTTTTGAGCGATGCTCGTTCATGTCTATTTAGAGCGAGCAAGTTACAAACAGTCCCTTTAAACTGATGAAGGCTAATTTGTGCTGGAAGTGCAGAATGGAAGTGAGACCTTTCCTACACTGTATATGGAAATGTACTTTAGTGAGACGTTTCTGGCTCAAAGTTATTGAAGTCTGGAGTAGCTAAGCATAGCTAAGAACGTCTTGTCCAAACCCTGGAAAACAGCCCTGTGCAGACCAAAAGGTACTGGTACACAACAGTATGTGGACAGGGGCGTACGCGTACTTTTGGCCACGTAGTGTATTTATTGTGGTTGTGTGTGTGTGTGTCGAGGTTGAGTTTGATCTCTCACTCATCAAGACCCAATCATAGTCTATTAGACCCACATCTTACTCTCTCTCTCACACACACACACACACACACTTTCACACATAAGGCTTTAACTATTGTGTCAAAGTGGAGAAAGCTGCTTTTGTAGAACAAGCACAAGGTCAGAACATGACAAGAAACACGCTACATCACAGCCAAATGTGTAAGTGATCTTATTTGTGTAACATGAGAGAGAGAAAGACACCGGGAGATTAAAAACAACAGGATCCACAGCGAGGCCACAGACCAACGAGCCGACGCACGTCACCTGAGACAATTTGACATCATAAATCCAGCAGATACAATAGTAACACGATACAAGTTTTCCTCCTTTCTCAGTTGTCCTTGCAGTGTGCATGATGGCTTGATCGGGCCCACTTGTCGCAGGTGAATAGATGCACTTTGCCCCGTCTCTTTGTGTGTCATTGTCGGGCGTTTGGAGCACCAGCGGAGTGTTTTCCTGGGAATCTCTGCGCGCTGTGTCTCAGGTCTCTTCTGTCTATTGTGTAGCAACGAGGGCAGGGTCTGAGCTGCTTATTGTGGGAAGACTTTGCTTTTGTTTACACCCTGTGAAAAGGCTGCATGTCTGCAAGTCTCTGTGTGTGTGTGTATGTAAACTAAAAATTCATGAAGCCATCATTAAAGGATGATTTCAGTTTATTACAAATGAAAGAAGTTTATTATATCAGGATAACCCCTTGAGAAGAATCATCTCGTTTTCAAGGGGGTCCATATTTATATTATTTCTACTTATTTCAGGCCTTATTTTTAGTTTTCATAATTTCCCTAACTATCAAAGGGATTCTTCAGTATCTTGGAAAATACACTTATTCACTATTTTATAGAGAGGTATGAGAAGATCGATGGGGAGATGTTCAGCATCAGGGCTGGGCAATATGACGATATATATTGTCAAAATTATATAAAAATGTCTATGGTATATATTTTTCTATATTGTTTCTATCGTTGATATAGGTTATCTATTTATTTATTTTTTTCTCTATAATTTCACTTAAAACTGTTATGATCATTTTGCACTCAAGTTCTTAAAATGAGAATATACTTTTCATTTGTCAAGCATTTAATTCACACAGGAGTATACAGAAATAGGCTCATTTTATTATTATTAGGTTATTTCATATAGACTATTTATTTATTAATCAATTACCAGAAAACATATATTGTGATATATACCGTTATTGAGATGACCTATAACGTGATAGAAGATTTTGGCCCAGCCCAATTTAGCATAACGACCGGAAACAGCTGGCCTGGCCAACTTTGGCTATAATTTCTGTAACTATTAAAGGAATAGTTTGACATTTTGGGAAATACGCTCATTTGCTTTTTTGCCAGGGGGATTGATAGCACTCTGGAGTCTTGCCGTTATCGTGAGGTTGACAGGCAACAAGAGAAGTTACTGCACCAGACAAAGAAATAGTTGGGCACATTACCTTCTGTAAAAACGCAACTTATCGCTTTTACACTTCCTGTCTTTGTTTGGATTAAATAAATGATATTCAGCATGTTTAAAGATGCTGGTGGTCAGATTTTGAAAAAACTTCTGGACAGAGTCATGCTAGCTGTTTCCCCCTGTTTCCAGTCTTTATGCTAAGCTAAGCTAAGTGGTATTATTGACCTTCTCATCTAACTCTTGGCAAGAACGCGAATAAGCTTATTTCTCAAAATGTCAAACTATTCCTTTAATAGCTTTACACTCACCAAATGATTTACTGAGCTCTCGGACAACGGCAACATCGCTCAAGGGATGTCTGATGGCCAGTGGAAAAATGATTACCCAAACTGTGTGTTGTAAACATCCACCGCAGGTTACAGATGGATGTTGTAGTTACAGTAAACTTTGACCTACTAATAGTTGTCACACACACAGTTTTCCTCTGCAATCAGGGATTATTACTGACATTCCTGGTGAGCTCATGTTTCTGTTTTACCAACAAATAAAGCAGCTGTGGCGATGATGCCATGTTTCCAGATCTCTGCAGTTACCTTGGTGAGTACAGTGTTATCATGATCAATAGAAACAATGGCCTTGACTACAAAAATAGTTGTAATAAACCAGAATTATCCTTTAAAGGGACTGTTTGTAACTTCTTACACGTATAAATCAATCCGAGTTGGTGTCCCATGCGCGTTCGCGTGTGGCTACGCTGTTCAGACAAGACTCCAACACAAACTACACGGAAGCACCAAAACCGTAAAGTTCTATCTAGTGAGGCTCGTCTTGCAAAACAGTGTTGGCCGCGGTCGGAGGATGCGGGGTAGACCGCAGCTTTGGTCTCCAGGGCCGGAGTCTCTGCTGTACTCTGATCCTCTGCCTGCCTGCTTGCCTTCACTCACACACAGCGCTCGTTCTCGCTATTTCGCTCTCACGTGAAAGCGTGCACACTCCACACTGCAGAAGAGTTAGTTTAGCTCTGAGAATATCTAGTGAATGTACAGTGGACGTTTGTGCAGAAATAAATGCTGCAGCTCCTCCAGACCAACAGAGGTTTCCTGTGTCTTGTAAAGTGACGGGGCTCCGCAGCGTGAAATGTTATCGTCTCCGACCAAAACTCCGGTGTCTCCCGGCTGTTCCCTCCGACCGCGGTCGGGAGGCTGAGGCAGGAAAAGCCAACACTAAGATCAGCATTGATTCATGTAGAGACCTCCGTCTGGTCAGCTAACATTACTGCCAAGCAGCTGAAATATAGAGTGATATTGTGGTTTTAGCTGACGTGTGTCGCCTCACTGTTTTGAGCGATGCTCGTTCATGTCTATGTAGAGCGAGCACAAGCGCAAACCTTTTGTTGACTTAACGGCCACAGGTGTTGCTGTTAACAAGCAATTCTGATTCTTACAAACAGTCCCTTTAACTCTGTCATGTTTACGGATGCAACATGGGATTTCCATTCATTTATTATTTAATAATTGAATGTAAAATAGGCAGCTAAGCTAAGCTTTACTGCTTATTTTCACCAACAAACCAAAGCAAATTCCTAGTGTATACCTGAGACACCTGGCAATAAACAAGATTCTGATTCTAAGCTAATTTAATTACTTTTCATCATGTTGTGTTCACCTTTAAGGCCTCCAAAATTACCAAACAATGTCTTCTCAGTAACTTGATTTAAAAATGTTAACCCTTCTACCTCCTTGTGAACTGTGTATCTTTATTGGTGAACTCATGTTGAGTCAGGAGTTGTATATAGAAACTCCAACCAATAAAACAATCAGAAATGTTTGAACAATCCCTCCCATCAAATAAAATGACCTTTATCTCTACAACTGATACCAAACTGGTTTGTGAATGATCCCTCCCTGCATTATTCCATGACCCAACATGTTGTTAAACAAAGTGTAATAATAATATAAAAAGATACTCTCTTAGTATTAAGAAGTTCCATGGCAAGGTTTATGTATCAACTCAAAAACTACATGCAAGCTGTGGACACTTTTAACACCTGTGCAATGTAACGGAATATAAAATAACCAAACATCTTGTTGTTGACATGTGACTGGGACCACACTGTGACTGCAGGCTTATATTATATATTATATTATACTGAACCAATGATACAGACTAAATACATATCCAATAAACATCTCACGTTACTGGTGTGATGTTTTTATTGAACCATTGCACCAGATGTTAAAGGACCACGCGATGGTTCAGGCAAGTCCCATAATGATATTTTACACTGCTGATAACTGTTGCCTTAATCTTTGAGATGCTTCCATTCATCGCATGTCAAAGTTATTATACTGTCTGTGGTAATTTAGAAGTTAACGCAGATGACATTCAAAAGCATGCGCTGTATAAACCTGCAACAATAATGGGACTTAAAGACACGGTCTTCTCTGTGATGGATTACCTAATTTGAACAAGTCTCTGCAAGTGGATTTTCATACTGTGAGAAAAAGATTGGGTTATAAATGGTTGAGAAACATAGTTGGCAATTTAAGGGCGTTTTCACAAGACAACATTTAGTCCGTTTTAATCCAACTCTGGTTTGTTTGGGCTGTCTGGTGCAGACCAAAACAGCCGGGACGATGGCCACTTACGTTAGGCGGTCTTGGACCGTTTCCAAGCTAACCAAAACGTCAGGCGGCCTGTGTGGACATTTCTTGAGATGGACACAGATAAACAACAGGTTAACATGAGTGGTAGAGGACTGATGGACGGATGTTTGCTTGACATCTGGGTCAAAGAGAATATACAGAATATGCTCAATAAAGTCCATAAAGTGGACAAAAGTGACGTTTATAAAGTCATAAAATGGAGTAGAAGAGACTCGTCAATCAGTGCTGAGTCAAAGTGAAAACATTTTGACGGCATCAAGGTCCGTGATTCCCTTCATAGAAGCGGCAGCTCTCGAGACGAAAAAGATAAGTTTTCCCCGTTCCCACCCCTCAGTGACTTATTTTATTTAATTTGGTTCGCTTCGATTTGTGCATTGTAAAACCGAACCAGATTAAATAGAAACCAAAAGTATCATCTTAACTCTGATTTGAACTAGACAAATAGACTATGGCTTGTGAAAGCGTCTTAAAACACTTTGGTATACCTTTTGTCAGCAGTAAAATGAGTGAATGTAAATGAGCTAAAATATAGAAAAACACTGAGTATTGTTGTCCTGCACATGTAAATAGCCTACTCCATAATTAAGTAATGATGACTAAACACTAATAATTCACTGCTTCTTCCTGTGATAACAAAGTAAGAAAAGATCCGTGAAACTTTTTCCAAGGTCAGCTGTGAACTCTGCAGCCTATTGTAACAGTACAGATATTAAATATAGATTATTAAAACTTAACTCAGTATTATAAATGCTTCTGTATTCGCTAGGGCTGTCAATCGATTAAGATATTTAATCGCAATTAATCGCACAATTGTCCATAGTTAATCGTGATTAATCGCAAAATTAATCACACATTTTTTATCTGTTCAAAATGTACCTTAAAGGGAGATTTGTCAAGTATTTAATACTCTTATCAACATGGGAGTGGACAAATATGCTGCTTTATGCAAACATATGTATATATTTATTATTGGAAATGAAATAACAACACAAAGCAATGACACAAATTGTCCATAAACGTAGCTGAGTTTAGCATAAAAAAGATGCTCAAATCATAACATGGCAAACTGCAGCCCAACAGGCAACAACAGCTGTCAGTGTGTCAGTGTGCTGACTTGACTATGACTTGCCCCAAACTGCATGTGATTATCATAAAGTGGACACGAGTCTCGTGGGTACCCTTAGGACCCATTTTCATTCACATTTCTTGAGGTCAGAGGTCAAGGGACAACTTTGAAAATGGCCATGCAAATTTTTCCTCGCCAAAATGTAGCATAACTTAGGAGCGTTATTTAACCTCCCCCGACAAGCTAGTATGACACGGTTGGTACCAATGGAGTTTTTAGGTTTTATAGTTTCATATGAGACCATATCATATCATCAGCTTTAAAACTGAGCCCACTACGAGGTAAGAATTGTTGCGTTAAAGAAATTAGTGGCGTTAGAACAAATTTGAGCGTTATTATTATGCGTTAACTTTGACAGCCCTAGTATTTGCACACTTTATCCAGGGCCTGTGAGTTGTGTTAAGTAAGCATTAAAGTGTTGAGCAACACGTCCAACGGCTCCGGCCTCCTCCTCCTCGCCCGGAGTTCAGCTGCTGTGTTGAAACGTTATTTCTCCCTGTGAGCACGTCTGACTCAATCTCAGTTTCCTATACACACACACTCGCAAGTTCCCTACTGTGTGTGTGTGTGTGTGTGTGTGTGTGTGTGTGTGTGTGCAGTGTGTGCGGGGATTTTATCTGAATGTATGCATGTGTGTTAGTGTGTGTGTGTGTGTGTGTGTGTGTGTGTGTGTGTTGTTACTCTAAACAGAAATCCAGCTTCCTCACTTCTCTCTTCTGTCCTCAGTGTGTCAGTTGGCTGAACACGGGTGTTACTGTTCAATACAGCTCTCTCCCTCTCTTTCTCTCTCTTAGTCTCCATGACAACTGGCTGTCAAGAAGACGTCGCACTCACCACGCACCTGAGATCGGGAAGAAGGAAGTGTCTGGCTCCGCCCACGCCAGATTCTGCAAAGAATCCAGGTAGGCAAACAAGAGGACAACACACAGACTGTGTTGAATGAGAGGTGAATGCTGGAGGTCTGGTAGTGTTGAAACCGCTCTACATGATCAAACAAGTACGATATTGTCCGAAATGAAAGAGAATAAAGAGTTTGTGTGGGGACGGAGAGAGAGAGGGGAAGAAATATAAAGGAGGAGAATAAAAAAACAGCCGTTGAGCCAGTGGTGTCTGGGTTATCCTCCACTGTTTTGCTTTCAGTTCACATTTCAGTCTTCCTGCTGACAGTTAAACACAAGAAATACGAGTGAGTTGTTATTACTGAGAGCTGTCATTACAGAGGGATCTACACACGTCAGGGGAGTGAACAGCATAACATAAAGACAGTGTGTCATCATGACGTCAGGGGTGCATGCATTTGTGAATGAGCGAAAGGTTGGTCTGTATGTGATCATCACTAATAAGCATGCGGTGGATGGGGAATGATCATGCGGTGTATGTGTGTGTGTGTGAGGTTTTTAACTAGGTGTGCAGGGAACTCCTTTAGAGGAATGCTGCTCTGGCTGAAATGATTCAGGTTTGGGAGCGCACACACACACACATGCACACAACACAGAGATTGGCCAGAGCAACAGGAGGATAGCATTTCCCATCCGGAATGATAGGAGGGAGCGAAGGAGGGAGGGAGGGAGGGAGGGAGGTGTGTTGGGGGTTTGGGCAGTCAGATTCAGGTTTGGTGAGTTTTAAGAGGAGGCAGTGTGTACACCGTACACATGATCGAGAGAGGGACGGACGGAGAGAAAGATTTCTGAGATGAAAAGAGACGGAAGAGGAGACTAAAGTTGGCGAGCGGCACCTTCACTCAACATCATGCAACATTTGACGTGAGCGACGCGTCAATTATGGTGTGCTGTAAGGAAGATATATTTGTGTTTGTGTGGAGAGGGTACTCTCTGATGAGTTTCCTGGGATCATTAGCGTGTTCTGAACTTTTTTCCTTTCTTTTCTCCTCCCTCCCTCCCTCGCCTTGACTCTCTCCCTCCTCGCTTCTGAGGAATGTGGGGCTTATGTCAGTGAGAGTCAGGTACAGACTCACTAATTACCACTGCCATTCCTCCCTCCATCTCTCCTCCCTCCCTCCCTCCCTCCCTCTTTCCTTCAACTCCGCCACCTTCAGCGCTCCCTCTCTCTCTCCTCCACCACTTTCGAGACCTTGTGCGCTCCCACCCCTCTCTCGTCTCCTGCTGTTGCGTCTACAAGCGCTGTCGTGACTGGAGCAGAGGAGAGGGCAAACTGAGAGGATCTGAGTCAGAATCCGAAAAAACACCAAAAGGAGAACAGAAACTCTGACTTGTCCTCTCTCTCTCTCTCTCTCTCTCTCTCTCTCTCAGTGTGTGTATGTGTCAGATGTGTCTGAGATCTCTTCTGATTGTGCTTTGGGCGACCTGTCATTGAAGACAGGAGGCGCCTTGACAGTGAACGAGAGGCCGGAGAGAATCTGACAGACGGTACTAAGGAGGAGAGGAAGAGGACGGGAGGATGAGAAAGTGACAAGCTGGATCGTTGCTTTTGAACGGTGACAGAAGAAACTACGACGACGCCGTGACTACACGTCCCATCATCCTACAGGTCGGTCAGGAACTCATCATGTGTCTCTTTTTCTTTCCTTTCTGTCTCTTTCTCATTTTAATCTTTAAAAAGTTTGCCTGTTAAGTTAAGTGACATGGTGTGTTTTCTCACCTGGAGGACACACGCACACACACGCACACACACACACACACACACACACACACACACACACACACACACACACACACACACACACATGCACACAGTGGGTATCTGGAAGGACATTTCTTCAGCTGGTCCAGTGTTCACACTGACCCAGCTGACTGCTATAACCTTCACTACAAGGTTATGGGACATGGACTCGATGTTTATTTGTGTGGGGATGAGAGTGTGTGTGTGTGTGTGTGTGTGATCAGTTGCTGTCTTGTCGAGTCGTCCTGCGTGTGTGCGTGTTTTTTCAGAAACTGGTTGAGCAGGGCGCCAGTCAGCCTTGGGTGTCCTGTTGTTGTGCCAACGAGATTTTGTTGTGTGAGCGACAGGCATATACGTGTGTGAGTGCGTGTGCAATGTACATGTACTGTACATTTGTGTGCAGTTACAGTATTAGTGTGTGTGTGTGTGTGTGTGTGTAGAAGAGCAGCCTTAGGCTCTAGTCAATTTAATTTAATAACCTCGTAGATTTTGTAAACTAAACTGTCCCTACAGTACGTGAAATCCAGAGGCATTATATTGTGATACGTGTTCTCTTTTGACAAGTTTTTAAAATTTCTAGTCTGTGATTTATGGTAAAAACTAGGGCTATCAATCGATTAAAATAGTAATCGCAAATTAATCATACATTTTTTATCTGTTCAAAATGTACCTTCAAGGGAGATTTGTCAAGTATTTAATACTCTTATCAACATGGGAGTGGGCAAATATGCTGCTTTATATAAACATATGTATATATTTATTATTGGAAATCAATTAACAACACAAAGCAATGACAGATATTGTCCAGAAACCCTCACAGGTACTGCATTTAGCAGACTAAATATGCTCAAATCACAACATGGCAAACTGCAGCCCAACAGGCAACAACAGCTGTCAGTGTGTCAGTGTGCTGACTTGACTATGACTTGCCCCAAACTGCATGTGATTATCATGAAGTGGGCATGTCTGTAAAGGGGAGACTCGTGGGTACCCATAGAATCCATTTTGATTCACATATCTGGAGGTCAGAGGTCAAGGGACCCCTTTGAAAATGGCCATGCCAGGTTTTCCTCTTCAAATTTTAGCCTAAATTTGGAGCATTATTTAACCTCCTTCATGTCAAGCTAGTATGACAAGGTTGGTACCAATGGATTCCTGAGGTTTTCTAGTTTCATATAATCTTCACTACCTTTAAAACTGAGCCCATTTACAACCTAAAAAACACAACTTGTGTTAATAAGTGCCGTTAAAACAAATTTGTGTTAAGGCGTCATTATTGCGTTAATTTTGACAGCCCATAGTAAAAACGAATTATCGCAAAAAATATCAACAAAAAAAACATTTATACACAAAAAAATTAAGGATTCAAATTTCTTAAAATCAAATAAATTTGCAAACCTTTAAAAATACAAAATAAAGTGTGCCGCTGAAATAAGAAGTGAAGGGAAACAGAATAATTAGTATATCTTTTGCTGAGGGTCTAATTTTAGTAGATGATGCTGATCACCTGGAGCTGCTGTCAAGATATAAGTTTCACTTACTAACTTACTGTTTCCTGAGAAGATGGATGACAGGGTGACACCTATAATTCACTCCTTTATGACGGTGTGTGTCCGCCATCTCAATGGACGGCTGGTTCCCTTGTGAATAGTGTAAATACCTCCACATGTTTAAGGTGTGTAAAAGGTGTGTGTGTGCTAAAGTGCTAGTCAGACCAGATGAAGCGATGACACATGGTTTGTTCAAACTGCCTCATGCAAAACCAAAAATAGATTAACCAGTTACATGGTTATGATAGTCATTCAAATGGGCCTGTCTGTCTGTCTATCTGTCTGTCTGTCTGCCTGTCTGTCTCTCAGACGGTGGCTGTGAGCTCATTACTGATTGTGTAAGAAAGGTTCAAGAGGTGAACCATTTTTCTGTATGATACGTATCTCTCAACCCACTGTATCACATTCCACAATTGCAAAAAGGGACAAACAGTCACCCAAGACAGGAATTTATATCTACACGTTTTTTTTTTTCCGAGCGTGACCTTAGTGGTATCGTGTTTGGGCCCGCTCTAGTTCAGGAAGGCAGACAACAGAAGAATAAAAAAATCTCTTTTGTTTTTTTTAACCAGACAAAGGATTTTTTTTTTTTTTAAAGCTGGAAGCTGATGGGAAATTATTATTCAGCAAACCTCAAGTATAAGGAAGAGAAACAGCTTAAACGGCTCAACACGTACACACATAGTATATAGTCGTGTCACATGACTGTCACATGATCATCTCATGCTCATGATGGGGAAGCACAGATTCAGTTCTGTGTGTGTGTGTGTGTGTGTGTGTGTGTGTGTGTGTGTGTGTGACAAAGCCATAATCCACCAACTAAAGCAGAATCTAAAGGTGCAGAGTAAAGAGAGAGAGAGGGGGGAACCTGTTAGCACTATTGTGTTGTTTATGAAACACCTGTAACAAGATCTGATCACCCTCTCTCTCCTCTCTCTCCTCTCTCTCCTCTCTCCCCTCTCTCTTTCTGTTTGTCACAAACACACATACCTTGAAAGCACAATGGCCACATTCTTCCCCTCCGTCGGCCCGTCCACCTCCCTCTTTTGCTCCCCTCCGATCGGGCCAATCGCTGAACGGCAGTGAGATGAGGGGGAAGTCGAAAAACAGGTGGATATTAGAGTGTCACATACAGGTAGAAATGAAAAGAGGAGCCGTTCAATACAGGAAGTGAAAGATATTTTTGAATATGCTCAATTTTTTCCCAAGAGGCAAAAGGAACACTTGAAAGGCTTGGACCATGAGATACCCTGGACTGCAAGTCATTTCAAATTTGGTGCAGCAAAGATAAAAAAAACAAACAAGTATTGTAGATGAGCAGCAAGATAGAAGGAAGTTGTAACAAAATACCGTAGAAGAAAGAATATTGAAAAAAACAATACCTCTGGAGAACAATGTAACCTGAGAACAACGGATCTGGTGTTAAAGGGTTTCCAATTACTTAAAAACTTAAAAAATCTGAAACTTTATTACAATCATCATAAAGATACAGGGACATATATGGAATTTGAACTCTACATTTAACCCATCCTGAGCATTTAGGAGCAGTGGGCTGCTGTAAACCGGCCGGGGAGCAACTTTGGGTTCACTTTGACATGAGGACAGTAGCCGATGATCAAACGACCAACCTTGTGGTTAAAGGACGACCCGCTCTACAAGGGATGTCATAAGAACCGATACTTCAGGACCAATTTGATGCCGAAATTCTGAAAACGTGAAGGTACCTGTTTTTCTGCAGTACTGCAGGTACCAGCTGCTAACAGCTAACGTTAACCAGCTCACATCCAGACAACTTCAACACGGGAGGTGACATTGATTTACATTATGATGTGTTCAGGCTCTAGTCAATACAACAATATTGGGCGAAGGTAAATTCTAATGTTATTATGCTGTGTTCAAATGTAATGAAACTTGAATAAATACAGTTCTTTGAGCGCATTTTCACAGCAATATAAAATAGATAATAGAGAGGGAATTATGACCTGTTTAACTTCCTAACATAAACCAGTATGCAAACAGTAATAAAGGAATGGATGTTGAAATACATGGGATTTATTGTTTTACTTTTGTTTTTACGGTGGTATCGAGAATCATGGCATTTCACTGGTATTGGTATCGACTACTAAATTTCTGGTATTGTGACATCCCTACGTTCTACCACTGAGCCACAGCCGCCCCCCAAAACTCTCCATCTCTATCACCTTCAAATTAGATGTCAAAAATGTGTTTGTCCATGCCCTCCAGAACGACACATATCAGTTTGTTTTTTTAATCTTGGTTAGGATGTGAATGATGCTCTTGTTTTGTTGGAGGACAGTCTCATCTCTTTGAGCATCAAGCCGTGCCTTTTTGGTTTCATTTTATAAGTCCTCCATAACTGTTAAAAAAGACTCTTACAAATATTAGTCATATTATTGTTGTCTGATCTGCCACTTTTATGCTGAAGGTTTGGTTAAGTTTAGGCAAAAACCAGCTGACAGCATCGACCGTCGGTAGGAAACGGGGATACTGTGTCAAAGTCATACACTTTGTTAACTAAACCACCAACCTCATGTCTTTATGTCGGTATGACAACGTCACAAGTCATTATTAACGCACCACAAGACCACAAGAGGTCCTCATTAGATAAATGCAAGCATAGGTCGTTTTGAAAAGATGACCAGTGCTGTTGGTTTTCTGTTGAGGACAGTTTGTTCAGGTTTTTCATTATTACTCTTTTAATGTAATTTCTTGGAGACAGGGTTGGACAGACCTCTCTCTAAACCACTGTCATTGGGACTATTTCTTCAGTTGAAACTGGTCATAGCAATTACCCAAAGTAACAGGAGATTATAAAAGGTCATCTTTTATTCACCTCCACTGTATTGCGGAGGAGGCGGATATTTCAAAAGCTGCATATATGAAACCAAAACTACCTGCATGGATCGACACCACCAGACCAAACATGATTTTTATCTAATTGGAGTGATCCGATGAGCTGAGACGTTGTGCAACCGCCTCTCTTCTGAGAACGTGGCAGGAACGATGCAGAGTGTTGAGTGTGTAAACAGGTGACATCCACTCACTGTGAAGGCTGGATCAACACTCCTCCTCCTCCTCACCCCCTTTCTCCCTCCACCCCCGCCTTGTGCCGTTCAACCTTTGACCCCTGCGTAACCCCTCCACCCCCCTCCTGTGTGGTGACACTGCTGAACCCTCCATCCTCTCCTCCCTCCTTCCCTCCTCTGTCCTTCAACCTGCTCGTACGCTAATGCTGTTATTATGCTTCATTTCACTGCTAAGTTTCTTCCTCCTCCACTTGCCTTCTTCAGCTGGATGGAGTTTTTTAGGGTTAGATCGAGTAAAGGCGTATTGAAGTCTGTCTTAAAACAATACTCTTATGCTCATATGTGCATTAAAAGCATTATTGATTGCTGTAATTGTTCCTCTTGTCCAGATTCAGATTCAGATTCAGACCACTTTATGTATCCCAGAAGGGCAATGTAGTTTTACAATCTACCCAGACCATACACAAACTCACAGACACACAGACAGCAGCAGTCACCAGTATGTCAGAGACAATAGATAAGTGAATAAATAAATAGATACATTAATAGATAGATAGATAGATAGATAGATAGATAGATAGATAAATAACTCAGTCCATGGGCAGAGACGCACACTGGCACCTCGTGTGGCCATGTGCATACTGACTCACACGATGACCAGGCAAAGAATACAAATTCACATGGTAATAGAATAAATAACTCAATAATAAAAAGATTTTATACATTGCACTTACATTACTACATTCAATGAACGTATAGGCATACCAGCCATGTGAAGAAAAACAGACATTGGCGTAAACCAACTGGCTGTGAAGAGATCCCTTCCTAATTGCATACAGGCCAACCCTCCCAATTTTCCCCAGGAGACTCCCTTATTTCTCTTGATTTATGGCAAATTTGTACAACTTTTTTTTCCTTATCGTTATCTCAACCTGTTTCTGGCACTGTACAGCATGTACAAGGTCTACTATTTCCACCCAGATGACGACAGAACCACACCAAATATCGTTTCACGGCAGAAGAGAGCTGCTCGCGACACAGCGCGGTTTGAGCTGTGCTCAACGACACATCACAGCGTGCATTGGAGATAATGTGTTTCAGAAGAGGCCAGTGTGGATACAGCAGCTAAAACTGTGTTAATGTACGTGTGGGCACGCTAGTATAGTTTTAAAAAGATGTGAAGCTATCCTTTATCTTGCTCGCACACACGAACATGCACAGAGCATCCAGTTGCCTGCTCTCAAATAGGCTCTTCTCTGCATACCTGTTGCTTCACACAATGGGCTAGTTGTCTGGACCGCAGGCCGAGGGGCAAGGTGCGTGTGTGTGTGTGTGTGTGTGTGAGAGCAGTGGGTGATTTGATTCTGGCAGGGAAGGCAAGCAAATGCAAGTGGTGTTGAGGGGTGTGTGTTTGTGTGTGTGTGGAAGCGAGTAGGTTTGGGGGACAAGAAACTACCGGTACAACCCTGCATCTCGTGATAAGATCCAAACACACACACACACACACACACACACACACACACACATGCACCTACTCTTCGCCCCCCGCCCCGCCAGAATGGAATGTTCCATGGGCCGAGACTGACTCTGTGAACCCATTCACAAAACTGACATGAAGTAGCCGGCACACACACACACACACACACACACACACATACACAAACACACACACTTCACACATCTTCCCTCTCTCTCTTACATTCAAACACTCCCGTTTCCTCCCTCCTTTTTGTTTTGTGACTAGTTTCAGCAGGTGAGCAGGTGGATTACACAGCGTTTTTAGTTTCCCAGCATGATTTTTTTTTTTGTCTCGTCATAAAACTCCTGTTTCAAGTGACACTGTTTTGCAGTTTAGCTATTGTGTGTTAACGGGATCTGTATTTAGGGGGGCGTTAGCTGGAGTTGGCTGACGCTGAATTCCACCAGCTTTTCATTCAGCTCTTATCTGCCTGTTTTACTTTCCCTTCTCACTTTCCTGGTCTCGGTGTCTCTGTTCTGTGTGTGTGTGTGTGTGTGTGTGTGTGTGTGTGTGTGCTAAAGAACAATTCCCCTTTCCAGGAAACAAGTGATGGTGAAATATCTGTACATTCAGAACAGATGGGTGTTGATGAAGGTGACAATATCACTTGTAATAACATATAGTACAGTGACAAGCACTTTGTTAAACACGCCTTTAGACCGGTGAAAATGAGGGATTTGGTTTTTATCATTAAGTGGAATGCTTTGGATGAGAGCAGCTATTCTCAACCACTGGACAGGTGGGCCTCAGAGCGCCACCTAGTGGGCCGCGGAGGTACTCCCAAATAGTTAGATTAACCTCTTCAAAATCGGACGGTCGCCAGAATCCATTGGCCTCGTGTCATGCTAGCTTGTCGGGGAAAAAGGCTAAATAATGCTCCAAAGTTACGCTAAGTTTTGGAAAAACTGACATGGCCATTTTCAAAGGGGTCCCTTGACCTTCTGACCTCCTGTATGTCTCAGACACAGTGACACAAAATGGAGCAGTTTTTGAAAGGAAAAAGTGATGTTGGAGACAAACCTACATCAGTAAAAGCTCCGAAGCGTGTGGTGAGGAAATTTGACCCTGAATACTTTGGATTCATAATGACAGGTAGGCTTGTATCTGCTCTGTAAGGAGTCTCAGCTCAGAGTAGCAGGAGTCATATTTCATACACGGGACGAGAAAAAGTTGACAGACAAGAAGATGCGAAGCGAAAAGCAAAAGCGCCTATTTGGCAATATTTAAACCCAATACTCTAAGTATCTATTCATACTATCAATATCATTAATGAGGCCATCGCCGTGCGGAGGACGGAGCGGTCACAGCCGGTGGAAACCTGTGGCCCTGCAACGAAAGCTCTACCAGAGAGGCCAGACACACAGCCACCTGACATTAAAGATCAAAGTAAGCGCTCTACAGATATTGAGTGTCATCTTATTGTAAAATGTCCGGTGTAATCGGTAACCCCCGTGTTGTCACGAGTTAATTAACAGGTAGGAAAATTTCAGAAAATTCAGTGGGCCTGAAGTTACTAAATGTTGACAACCCTTGAGTTGGGAGGACAAAGCATCTGCATCAAAATATATTATGCAGAGTTAGAGTTACAACCAGGAGCTTATTTATGTAGTTGTGCCCTTCATTCATCTACTTGTTAGTAAAGCATTTCACTCAGCAGCTTTACTAGTGCTTGTGTCTAGAAGGTAACCCCCAAGTTGCAAAACTCTGGAGAGATGCTTAAGGTTAGGCATTGACCTTGAATGGTTGAGGTTAGGATAGTTTGTCGGGCAGCGAGTCTTGCGAGAGTTTTTGCACATTTCGCAATTTGTGGGTTACCTTCTAGACACGACCGTAAAATAGGACAATGCAGTGACACCACCTGGCACAGCTTTAAAAGGAAGTGCTTTAGGACAAGCAAGAGCCATCATTTGATCAACCCGGTGAACTGGAAGCAAAACTGGTAATTTTAGTTTCGGGACTACTTTTCAAGGAACTAAAAGTTCCTTCTTCTCATTGTTGTCTGCGTTTTTGAAGATTAGGCAAATTAGTGAGCTGACGTTTGAAAAAGCAACATGGCATGCGACAAGAGCTGCTGGTGGTCACAGCGGTAAACACACTCTGCAGCCTGCAGTTCAGTGTGTCCGCCTGTTTCATCTAAAAAACATGTTAAAGTGTTTTGTGCGACATTTACTGCTGCATAGGATCTCTCTCTCTTTTTCTCTCTCTTTTTTAAAATGAGGTGGGAAGCCGACAGCAGAGTCTAACTTTACTTTTAATGTTATCAAACAAAGAAATGTTCTGCCCTCGTCCTAAAATGGTCATAAATCGGTACGTCCGTGTTTTATGAATGAAGCGATACACAGGTTGAAGCAGCAGTGCTGTGTGTGTGTTTGACCAATCAGTGACGGTCATCGCTGCAAACTCCACCCCGAAGGTTCCTGTACTTTCAGAAAGTACCACCCCCCAACCAGGACCTTTTGGGGGGGTAAAAAGGCCCCGGAACTTAATTTAGATTCTACTAGGGATGTTACAGTGAGGACATTTTCCTACCAGTTAATAAACTTGTCACAACACCAGTGTTACGTCTCCGGTCCAGCTGTCGCTCTAGGGCCCGCAGGCTCCCAACTGGCACTGCTGTACCGCGCACGTCGACTGTGGCCACTCAGTCCTCCGCACAATGATTGTCTCAGTAATTTTGGTTCCCTTATAGCATTGGGTTTAAATAGGTAATATTGCCAAAGAGGTGCTTTTGCTTTTCGCTTTGACACCAAATCCTCCGCCATCGTCTTGTCTGTCAACTCTTGATAAGTGTGTGAAATCTGACTCTTGCTGCTAAGACTCCGTACAGAGGAGACACTTTCAGTTTATAGCGTCCGTTGTCTGACTTTGTATTGATAACACGGCGCTGATGTACGAAAAATTAACTGAATGGGGTTTATTCCTGTAAAAAAAGCAAAACGACGGTGGGGGCGGTGGGCTAGTAATGTAATCGGTGTGTGCCCAACCACCGTGTAACACCGGTAACACCGACTACCGTGGCAAGCCTAGTCCCTGCGGTCGACATGCAGTGAGCTCCTCAAAAGCTTTGGGCGGAAGTTCCTGCAGTCCAAAGGGGCTAACGGTGAACACACCTGACATGTCCATTACAGATGCCCTTTGCTTTGTAAAACTGCATGTGTTCACGTCTATCGTGAGTACAGTAGGTGATTTGAATGTACACTTAAAATAGACAGTGTAGGTAATAACTTCAATGTTTACCTCTCTTTTCTTTTCCAAATACGTGATTTCTGTGTTGTTGCTGTAGTGTGAATTTAACAATTTAACGTTGTCAGACTGTTTGAACTGTTGAGTTTGTCTTTAAGGACTCCACGCAACCAAATGTCAAAACAAATGGACATTTCCTTTACTATCTGTCATCTCAGATGTGCTCAGATTTCAGCTCATTCTGTTCTATTATTTCAGCTACATGCTGGTTGGACTCACATGATCACAGTCAGTGTTGTTTCCCAGCGTTGGGTGAGAGGACAGTCACACATGTTGACGTTACAATGGTTACTGGTTACTGACCAGGTAATAAGTGGCTTCAGTGTGGTAAGAAGTCATGAGGATGACTCTGTTTGTCTTTCTATAGTGCTTTAGTCTTCTAACTCCTTCAAATCTGCTCTTCATATCTCTCTCTCTCCTTCCTCGTCTCCTTGACCTTGGCAGTGATTGTAGCACCTAAACACACAATGGCCCTGCGCTGCCATTGGTTAGTGACAAGCCATGTGACTGGAGTGTCAGCTGACCAAATTCTAGGCAAAAGGGGAAACGTCTTTCATCAGGATGGAAGAAAAAAACTGTAGGACTTTAATGTCAGATCCTGTGTGTGTGTGTGTGTGTGTGTGTGTGTGTGTGTGTGTGTGTGGTGGGAGGCCAGAAAGGCTCTGGTTTTGTGCTGAGTCATTTTTGTTAATCATAAGTCGGACACTGGGATTGGTTGACGGTGGTTACAGGATGTGAGGTGACCCTTTGAATGAGGAAGCGTTACAACAGAACAGACCCAGTGCAGACGTGCTGTCTGAGGATTTTTCGGCAGAACAGCAATTTTACACTCAACATCGGTCGGCTTACAGTAAATCCGTTTGTCCCTTCTCACACACACACACACACACACACACACACTCATGTGACCTGTGAGTTGTGTGGACTCACGTACATGCGTGTGTGTGTGTGTGTGTGTGTGTGTGTGACACCCTGCGGTGTTTGCTCCCTCTGTTGGGACGTTGATGAGAGGGTCAGCTGAGGTTGAGGATCCAGAAGAAGCTGTTCAGTTTTTGAGTCTTTACATTTCACGTGTTGTTTTCTATGAATGACATGAAAACATTATTCTAGTGTGATACTGACCCTTAAATATATCATGTTTTGTTTGACGTCAATGAGAAAATGCTTGTAAAAATGCCATAAAGACGGAGAAGGCATTCATTAATTGTATTAATTAGGACTGCAGCTAATGATTATTTTCATTGTCGATTAATCTGTTGATTGTTTTCTTGATAAATCGATTAGTTGTTTGGTTTATAAAATGTCGATCAATGTTTCCCAAAGCACAAGATGACGTCCTGAAATGTCTTGTTTTGTCCACAACTCAAAGATATTAAGTTTCCTGTCATAGAGGAGTAAAGAAACCAGAAAATATTCACATTTAAGAAGCTGGAATCAGAGAATGTAGACTTTCTTTTTTTTTAATTATTCAAACTGATTAATTTGGCGCTTAATTTAATAGTTCACCATTAATTGATTGATCATTGCAGCTCTAGTATTTATTAATTCATTTTTATTTAGCTTTGTATGTTAGATTTAGTTGCAGTTAGTTGTCAAACTGCACGAGCAGGTTTAGTTTCAATTTCTATTTTCTGGAAATGAATGAGCTTGTCTTTCATTTTGTGTCAGTGTTAGTTATAGTCAAAGACCTGCACCAGATCGTCTTGGCCACTTGAAGCAACATCAGACAACAACCCTGCATTTACTTACATTAAAAGACAAAACTATTTAAACATCTTCACATTGTTCTTTATGTATGTATTAGTTTTAGTCTTTTAGTCTCACTACTTACTCCGATTTATGTTTCAGTTAACAAAAGGGTTTTTTAATCAACAGTATTAGTGTTTCTGAAGAAGAAAAAGATATAAAAGTAAATGGGGATATTAAAAGGTTGGTAGAGACGGACAGAGATAAAGTTCATGGTCAAAACCACAGCAAAACACAACCTCACAGGCGCTCATATTTGAAGTGTTTCTGACTCTGATGAAGGTGTATATATATCTGCTGCCTGCTGGATTATTGTCTTGACAAACATGCACTTTGTTCAGCTGAATCCCTTCAGAGGTTTGCGGGGGTGAGACACACCTCAGGGCATTCACGTTTCTGTAATGTTTATGTTTCCATTAACGGTTAGTAAAGACATATACAATACATACAGTTCCTCTCAACAATGGCATTGTTTCAGTGGTTCTGCAAACACCTGTTGCCCAGCGATGATTTAATGTTTCACTCATTATTTAAATCACACGTGTTTTAAAAATGTAGCGCTGCAGCCGTTTGTTTTAGTCGTGCAGGACACATTTCATCAACCGTGTGTGTGTTGACGTTAAGGCAGCGAGTTTCAATGACCCACATCTTAATCATTTCTTAAACAGAATTATCAGTTTGAAAGGCTACTGATACCAAGTGGAAACTATATAGCGTATGAATGTGTGTGTGTGTGTGAACGTGCATGTGTGTGTGTGACTGACTGATACTGATATTAATATGGAAACCTTCGAAGAATAAACATTTTGTAGCAATATGTATTCTTCTTCTTCTTGCACAAACAAATATGCGATGACGATATGTCTGTGGAACAATTAATGCTAATTTTAAAGAAGTCAGTAACAGAAAATATAAGAAAACAGTGAGTTTTGGAGATCCTTAAAATGTAAATTATTAAACTTTAATTGAGAAAAATCCAACAAAATATACATAAATTGTCAATAAAACATGCTGCAGTTTACTGCTCTGTAATATCTTTGTGTATACCTGCAAACATGCACAGCTATACTATGCTACTCATATCTGAATGTGTGTATCTGTTACTCTCTGTTTGGATGGCAACTAGACGGCAGACACAAAGATAGCAGACTCTTGTTCAGACGTTAACGTCGACTCCGTCTGTCTCAGTGACCGTTGTAAAGCTGTTTGTGTGCAGCTTCTTTAGGTTGATGTGTAGGTTCATATCAGACCAGTCGGGCCAGTTCCCCCATGTCTCTCTGTCTGTGTCTATTAACACAAAGCTGATGGCTATCTTTACTGTCTGCCATCTTCAGAGCGTGACTCGTGACGTTATTGCAGACGTATTGTTCTTATTAGCATAATCTCATTGTTGGTTTGTGTTTTTAACTTCCTTCCTGTTACAACAATTGTCTTCCCTTCCCACTTAAAGACCAAGTATGGATCCACATGTCAAGGTACGTGTGTAAAGACTGTGAACTATATAGTGCTGAATTGTGGATTTAGATCGTTTTTGTGTTCAGGATGTTTTGGGCAGGCCTGAAACTGCCTGAAGACATGGCTCGATGACATACTGGAGCCATTGCCTTAGTACAACCCCTCCAGTAACACTATATAAGCTCATAGCATCAGTGGTTCTCCCACTCAATTGTGAGTTCCACTTACTTACCACTATCAGTGGTGTACTGGCCATCTGGCATACCGGGACAAATCCCAGTGCTTATGTCATATCCTAATCCGTTGCTACTGTTGAAAATCAGTGAATAAATTGTTTTGAGGTTCACAACCCCCACAAAATGACTCGTTTCACTGTCAGAATTTGATTGATCGGTTAACAACCTGCAAAAAATAGTGCGCAGCAGTGAGATGGCCAACAAGGAGTGTCGTATATTTGTACAGTTTTGTACATCACTTCTTTGTGGTAGACTATTTGTCCCGCCCCTCCTCCACTGTGATTGAACGGCTGGGTAAAAAGTGACTTTGACGAGCTCAGCGTTTTACCCAAAGTTTTTCAACTTTCGGCGACCTTAGAAAAAAATGCCAAATGTGCAGCGGTCGGTGCAGAATAGACGCTCAACGCCTCGTCACGCTGCTGCCATTTTTTTTAATATAGCATAAATATACGGCACTTCCATTGGAAAGCATTAAAAAAACACGCTGGCCTCAGGAAAAAATTCTCTCGTTGACACGGCCCCTAATGCGCTAAAGGTTTCCGTATTGGGCTATACAAATAAACTTAATTTGACTAGATACTGTATACACTGTATGTGTGTGTGTGTGCGTGAGAGAGTGTGTTTGTGTGACGCAGTGTGCTGGTAATAAAGTAATCTTGGCCTTTGAATCACGCTCTCCTCCACCTTTAAAGTAGGTTTATGGCTGTTGTACGGCCTTCACTCCAATCTCATTACACCCGGTTGGAGGAGAGAATACATTTCTCCATCTGTAAACTTTGAACTGGCTATCTACATATACTGTGTGTGTGTTTGTGTGTGTGTGTGTGTGTGTTGCCAAAAAAGGCGAGAATCAGTGATTGCATGTCCTTCATTAACAGAGTCATTGGTTAATGTGTCACTTGTACGATGGCTGCAGCACACACACCAACACACACTTGTGCTGGAGTAGAACGGTACCCCGTCTGATAAGAGTCTACAGGCCTTGTTCTCCCCTTAAGGGTTGTTTAAGGTTATGTACACTTCCACACATTGTCAACGTGCTCTCTTTCCTGTTCCCTCTCCGTGTTTCTGGTAAATATGACTGGAATGTGACAGCTTTTAGACCAGTTTGTATTCTCTTTATCTCCATTGTGTTTATCAGTGCGTCGCCAGCAACGTGACATTTAGTTCATGCTTCATGCCTGAAAAGAATAAAGCTTATTAGCACTTGTCAGCTGAAACTAAATCATCATTATGGTGTCTGGTCCCGTTAACGTCTGCATCAGTCAGAAGAAGCACACTGTGGCTAAACCAGAGATGTGTAATGGACTTCTGGATAAACTAGCCGGTTGTTTGAGCTTGAGATTTAAATCAAGGAAGCATTTGGCTACCATGCTGATAAAATACTATGATGATTACCAAACCAGTGATCACAGACAAACCTGTTATAATCAGACTTCAACGGGTATATCCCAGAATGCCTCAGGCAGAGATTAGTTCAAGTCTTCTCCTCTGATTTCTCTGTGTCGTTCTCTGCACTGTTTGAACTGTTTTGAGTTCGAATATGCCTGAAGATATAGAAAAAGTAAATATTTGACTTACACTCTCTGTAAGTCTGCAGACTTTGCCAGAGGGAATTTTCCACAATTCGTAGCTTTGTGACGTTAAACACAGGGTCAGCAGGGGTAGCCCAGAGGCGTTAAAAAAAACAAAAAACAAGGACGGCACATGGATGTTCAGCCTTGGGTGAGCATTACGTGACTAGGCATTATCAATCCATTTGACGAGGGTGCTTTACGTACGGTACGCATTGATTTCTCATTCAGATATGCCTTTCCTTTTCCTGTCATGATATCAATGTGCAGGCAACATCAGCTGCTGTATCTCGCTGGAGAGCAGACAGTCAGTGAGGCAAAGTAAGGGAGTAAAGTAAAAAACACAAAACAAATATTCAACAAACGTTAATCTAATGTAGTTTTAAAAATGTTTTTCCAGATGTTGTCATGTATGACCCAAAATGACCACTGTAAACGGACTACTTGATTACTATAAGCAAATTATTTAAACAGCGTTTGTATAGGGATGATTCTGTCCCATGTTTTTGATCCATATCAGTGGTTGATCACTTTAGCTGTGATCACTATGAGTGGTTTCCACTATATTACTTTTCTGGGCAGGTCCATTTTATTTCTGTAAACACACTCTCAAACACAAGCTCATGACTTTTCCCTGATTGTTGTCAATCATCACCTTTCGTCACGCCCTTTGCCCTTTTATCCCCTACCTTCCCTTTTGTCTTATTCCTTATCAGCTGAGAGAGATTGAAGAAAGGGTGGGGGGGTTACCTGTGCTGATTGGCCCCACCTCTCTCTCTCTCTCTCTCTCTCTCTCTCTCTCTCTCTCTCTCTGTCTCTCTTCTGGCCATTGAGAATGAGTAAACACTAAACTACCTTTGCTTACCTCCACACTCAAACACCCACACAGACGCAGGCAAGCGAGGAGGCTCTCTTGCTGCTGCAACTTCATAGAAGAGTGAATGGACAGAGAGAGAGAGAGTGAGTTTTAGACAAGTGTGATTGAGCAAAGCGACACACCGGCATCTGCATCTCCTCGGCCTGCTCGTCGATAGCTACGCTACTCAGTTTGGGATACAGGTACTGTGTTAATGTCGACCCTCAAGTGTGTTTCTGTCTTCTTGAAGGTCTCTGCACTGAAAACATCTCTTGTTTTAAGTCTCTTTTAAACATTTGTCATCACTTTTTGTTGTCATTTAAACATTTAAAAGAAAAAAAATCACATTTGATCATCAAACATCTTCTTTTTTCCTCAAAATTGTGCACATCTGGAACTGTTGGGTATCTTTATGATAGATGATATGATCGTAAAAATGTACTTTTGTTCAACGTTATGATCGTCTCTATGACCAAACCTTACAGTTGTCTGATGGAGACATTTGATGGAGTTTGTCTATTTTCTCTCTCCTCATGGAGTTGCTAGACTTGTTTCGAAAATGATTGGAAACACGAAACAAAGGCACTTAAATCAATCGGTGATTATAATGGAGATCAAGATGTCCTTGCAATGAAACCAGTGGAACCGGAGGAGTGGCGTGACACTGTATGTGTGTATGTATATATGTGTGTGTGTGTGTTTAGGGTGGGGGATAAAAAAAGCTTCAGTGACTACATGGAGAGGCTGCTATTATTATAGACCGTTGACTTCCGGGTTCACAGTCATATAATAATTGGACTTTTACCCTGGTGAGGTGAGCTGTTTGTTGTGTGCGTGTGTGCATATGTGACAGAGAGAGAGAGACGGAAAATCTGCTGCGAAATTTCATGAATTTAAGCTGCATTCAAGGCTACACATGCAGTAAAAAAACAGCAATATTTGCTGTTTTTTAAAGCTTCAGTTCACTTTTTTTGTAAGAGATCTTCTCAGTTAGAATCAAAACAAAAAGTGTGTATTGGCAGAAATGTCATTTTCAGTTGCGTTTTTGTGATTGTGCCATTGTGGGAGTGTGACACACGCTCTCTTAACAGTGTTTGCCGACAGGGAGGGCCGTTGTTTGATGATAAAAGTGTGCGTGAAGGTTAGCTCTTTTGTAAGCCTGTGTTGTAAGTGAGAGAGTGAAGGATGGTGGAAAAACAAAAATGAGGTTATAAGCAAATATTTGGTTCTTTTATTAAGTGTGTCAAATATCACAGACTCTTAAATCTTGCCAGTTTCCCCTCATACACACACTCATAGGGGGCCACTAAAGCCTTTATCACGAGTGTGTGACACTGTCAACGTCAGTAGTAATTGTCTGAAACAATGTCTGCTGTGGCCTTGAACAGGCTAGCTGATTAGCCTGAGGAATGTGTTTGCCTAAGGAAGCAAAGCCCCTTTCAGCTAGCGCTAAAGCTAAAGCAGCTCTTATGATTAGTAATGACTGTGAAGCTGTGTGAGGGGATGTATGTGGCAATATTCGGGTTGCCGTTGACCTTTCTATCCTGTCATGCTTTTATATTAA
This sequence comes from Sebastiscus tertius, assembly GCA_916701665.1. Taxonomy (NCBI): domain Eukaryota; kingdom Metazoa; phylum Chordata; class Actinopteri; order Perciformes; family Sebastidae; genus Sebastiscus; species Sebastiscus tertius. The sequence goes on along the minus strand of CAKAOH010021604.1, from coordinate 43,140 downwards.
GACTGAATCCAAAGCCCTTCTGTTTGTATTTAAAGTTTGAATCAGTCACCATCATTAACGTTGATGCTGTTATTTGAGTTGAAAAGAAAAAAGAGATGATGCAGGCTCTTTGTTACGTCGCTTAAAAACCAGTGTTTGAGTAAAATTGTGGTGTTTTGAGTGGTGAAATGTGAAGGTCTTGAAAGCAGGGGGGCTTTCGGAGTAAATGAAGTGGAATCATCCCTCCGTGGTGAAGTCGGGGTGGGCTGGAGGCGGTCACTTTACGCGCTCCGTCTGACCTGAAATTCTTCAGGCCAGTTTCACTTTAAAGGGCTTTCTAGCTCCGAGGGAGGCCCGAACATTTGGTCCCCTCCTCTCTGTTCATTATAGCCTCTCTGGCAGCTCTCCATCTGGTCTTGCCCTCCTCGAACCCCCCCCCCTCCCAAACACTCTCTCCCTCCTCTTTTCTGCATGTCTCCCCTCTCCTCACCCGTCTCCCTCTCCTCTCCACACCTTCCCCCTTCCCGCTGCTCTTCTTTGAGCTTGAGTGAACCAGAGGAATGAAGGTGACAGGTACATGGATGAGAGGAGAGAAGCAAGACTAGGTGGAAACTTAGTAAATGGCTGGACCGTGCATGGTCAGCGTGATAAATTGTTACAGGGATAGTCAGTGGTAGTGTCTATCATGTGAATTCCTGATTATTAAATGTTCCTCTGTAGTGATCCCAGTGATATTTGTTTGTTGTGTACTGAAGTAGTATATCATATAGGGCTGCAACTAACAAATATTTCATTTTTGATTAATCTGTTGGTTATTTTATCCATTAATCGATTAGTTGTTTGGTCTATAAATTATCAGAAAATGGTGAAAAATGTCCATCAGTGTTTCTCAAAGCCCAAGACGACGTCCTCAAATGTCTTGTTTTGTCCACAACTCAAAGATATTCAGCTTACTGTCATAGAGGAGTAAAGAAAACAGAAAATATTCACATTTAAGAAGCTTGAATCAGAGAATTTTGACTTTTTTTTTCTTCAAAAAATGACTCAAACCGATTAATCAATTATCAAAATAGTTACCGATTAATTGAATAGTTGACAACTAATCTATTAATCGTTGCAGCCCTAATATATGACGTGGTTAAAGGAATACTTCACCCTCAAAATGACCATTTATATATCAATTACTCACCTCGTGTTACCTTGATTTCGTGAAGAAAACTTTGTTTTTCTCGCATGCCCCCACAGTGAACGGAGAATAAAAAAAACAGAAAAGTTTTAATGAATTAATGAAAACATCCGTTTAGAAACTCTCACACAACTCGTGCAGTAATATCCAAGTTTCATTTATGGAGTCGTATACTCACTACTTCCAAAACACATTTATTTTTGCTAAAACCGTGCTATTTAAAACACTTCAGCATAAACAGTACTCTCACAGACGAGTAATGCGCCTACGTAAGCGTGAGACTGTTTATGCAGAAGTATTTTAAATACTGAAGTTTTAGTGAACATGCATGTGTTTGGGAAGTAGTGAGCATACGACTGTGTGAGAGTTGTGTGAGAGTTGTAAACGGATGTTTTGAAATAGAAGAAGAAGAGAAGAAAGGCACTTTATAGATCCCAGAGGGGAAATAAAAATGTTTCACTGTGTTATTTACATAGTACATAGTACACACAGGCCCGAAATACACACACATGCACAAACAGGACCTACAGTATATAATTGCAATAATGGAGAGATGTCCCCGGTCGGGAGGCTGAGGCAGGAAAAGCCAACACTAGGATCAGCAGTGATTCATGGAGAGACCTTCGTCTGGTCAGCTAACATTACTGCCAAGCAGCTGAAATATAGAGTGATATTGTGGTTTTAGCTGACGCGTTTCGCCTCACTGTTTTGACGGATGCTCGCTCACATTCAGGTCGCGTGTGCAACAGGACGCTGACTTTCGTTGACTTAACGGCCACAGGTGTTGCTGTTGCAACCAATTTCTGATTCTTACAAACAGTCCCTTTAAACAATAATAAAAGTAGTTGTCAGTTGTAGGGATGGTTCGCTAGTCACGGTTCGAGTCATGTATGAATTGTTCGGTTCATCTGAAATAAGTTATGAGGCCGATTGTGTAATTTTTTCATGTAGAGTTAGAAATCAAGGCCTGGCGGACAGGTGAGGGGTTTAACGCATGCGCAGTGTAACTGAAGCTGCAATCGTGCGTTGCTATTGGCTCAATTTCGGCGAGTGCAGACCAGATCATCGTATCGTATCGTATCGTATCTTAAATTCGTGAGCCTGGTTTGATAGCTCAGGGCTTTTGCCCTTTTCTATCCTTTGGCAATCATTGGAGTGAGGATAGAGGAGATGGAGGAGGAGCCCAATTGGTGTTGAGGCAGCATGGCCCATGCCCAGCCAGTTGAGGTTTTTTTTTTAATCTTTCTTGTTTTTTTTCTATATATATACACATATATACTTTTTCTTTTTTTTCTTTCTTTTCCTCATAACAAAAAATGAAATAAAATGAAATATGGGTAAAACAAAATGAAGAAAAAAAATTTAATTAATGAAAAATAAATAGATTAAAAAAAATCAAATAAAAAAAAAAATGTGCAGAATCTGCAGCCCAGATGTTACTGCGCATGTGTTGATGTCTTCACGTGAAGTGTGCGGCTGTCACTCAGATAAGGAAATGGTGAGTAGACACGATAAAGTCCAGTTAGAGGATCCACCAGCATGGTTTCTCTCTGCTGACTGGGAGCATTACTTATTTAGTGTTACCTGTGAAAATGACGGAAAAAAAAGTGGCGGATAAAACAGCGACTGTGTGTAAGCAGCACTATGCAACACGTGTGTGGTTTATTATAAAGGCAACACTTCTGGTAGGAAACACCAACTCCTCCTCTACATGCAGACTCAGACAGTGCACCCAAAATAATAATAATAATAATAATAATACAATAAACGGATCAAAATGATGCCGAAATAACGACATTATGATGTCGATTAGTAAAAAGTCTGAATTCATGCTTTGTCAAGTCTGTCCGCAGCACAACAAACAAAATTTTGAAATGCTTGTTTTCTGAACGGAGTTCGGATCGATCAGTGTCAGGCTTTGCAGCTGCTCCATTAACACTCAACATAACGTCATCTAGTCATAAATTAGGGCAGCGACGTTGTAAACGGATAAAAAAAAAGTGTGCCGAAATAACTACATAATGATGTTGATTAGTAAAAAGTCTGAATTCATGCTTTGTCGGGTCTGTAGGCAAGACGACAAGCAAACAAGTTTTAAAATGCTTGTTTTCTGAACGGAGTTCGGATCGATCAGTGCCAGGATATGCAGCTGATCCATCAACACTCCATCTAGGAATAAATACAGCAGCAACGTCAGTGATGACAGCGGGAATATCTATGTGTATTGTTACACACCACTTATATGATGAATGCTTTTGAAAAAAAATAAAAAACTGAAATACTGTATTTTTTTTTAACTTAGTTTTTATTGCAGTTTCAGCAACTTATACAATCATGATCACATTCTTTCCTACTGTATTTTCATTTTACACTGAAATACTTTTAACCTTGCAGACTGTATGTCATGCTAATACCTTTTCACCTAGGAATAAAATGTATAATATAATGACTAGTAAATGTTACTATTTACTATTACTGAATGTCATTTGCTTCATTATAAGTTGTCTTTCAATTAAACATTAAGATATAAGTAGAAAAAACTGTTTCACAAAACATTATAGACATGACCTCTGACTATTTGTGTATCAATTTAGCCACAATATACGGAGTCTTGTTAAATAACAGTGGCACAGAAATCCAACCGTATTCCTCCAAATACTGCACTTTTTGAGTGGAAAAACTTCAATTAAAAGCTGATAACCAGGGAATTGAGACATATGTTAAACTTGTTTTTTAGTATAGTTCTAGTTGAGCTTATGCTTCAATTTGTGTTGATGGCCTTAGTCTATAATTACATTATATTTATATGAAAATAACAAAACTGCATGTTTTTGTTTGCACTCATTACTGTAGAAGACCTATTCTTTCAATTAAGATTGGACAATGAAGAAGAGTTTATGTTCCTTATGTAAGCCATACTTTTGTTAAGGCAAAACTTTTGTTAACATATTTTTGTTGAAATCAGAACATGACCTCCTCGCTGTAACATAAATGTACTGAACCGAACTGAAAACCGTGACCCCCAAAACCGAGATATGAACCGAACCATGAATTTTGTGAACCGCTCCACCCCTAATTTAAAGACAGCAGCTCCTCACAAAACAGTTACGAAGCGACAGAAAACAGATGTGTTGAGGCACTGTGATAACGCAGTTTCCCTCAAGGTGACTTGAACGCTTCATCCCGTTTCATCCGGTCTGAGTCAGCATGCTGACAGTTGAACTAGGTGAACCATATTGTGAGGACATCATGTGTCCTGAAGGGTCAGCTGCAGTTCTCACTTCTCTTCTGTCAAGTTCGTTGTTTCACTCCGTTGTGGTCTTTCACTGCAGCAGATAATGCACGTGTGCAATACATTTCCTTTGTGTTGCTTGTTTATAAACAGCAAACAACTCTTCTTAATAACTCCTGCTTCACATTTTCAAGGATATGAATCATGCCAGTAACTATCTGAAACAATAAAGCAGTTGCAGATAACAGAAATCACAGCAGGAAGCTTCTTTTTTTTACAGCAGTTTATCAGTTTGTGCACTTGTCTTGAGAGGAACTGCTGCAGGAAAACACAGCGTGGGGCTAAACACTGTGGTGTACTCCTCCAGGTCGTATCGCGCTGCAGAAATGAACAGCAGGACCTCTGGTCTTGTGACACGCTACTCATTTACTTATAGGGATGACTTGTAATAAGAGCAGGCAGTCATACGGGCTCTCCGGCCAAGATACTGATTACCAGCACGGCTTTATTGCTGACTTTATTCCTGCTTATTCACAGTTTTTGTCTGTGTGGCAGATTCCAGTGTGTGTGTGTGTATGTGTGTGTATGTGTGTATGTGTGTATGTGTGTGTGACCCTGGCCTTAATAGAGAACCTGCTTATCAGAGATAACCAACAAAGTCTAATAAGCAGCACCCTCTAATGTGATTACTTATGATTTAGTTGTAGTTAAGTAAATGTGTTTCATCTTAAACCAATGTCAGTGGCAGGGTTATTGCATTAAATGTAAAAGTCGGTAAAGTTTTGATTTCCAGTGTGCCAGCATGAACAAAAATCAAACATGAGCAATAATGTGTGTTTTTATCTCGGGGATGCACGATGATATCGGCAGATAAAGGCTTTAAAATGAAATATCGGCATTGGCCAGAAATGAACATTTCCTCCGATGTGACAGCCCGATAAGATTTCACACATGCACAATGTTTTGCAACTTGTGAAGTAGATCAGATTTACCCTGGTTGTGCCTATTTTCAGGATTGTTTCAGGGACAGCATCATCCACACCTGTTAAAGTAGGATGAATTTTTCAGTTTCGGTTTGAACATGTTACATAAAAATAAATATGGCATGTTTTACATGTAACCTACAGTAAGTTGAAGTAGTTTTCTTATTTTGCCCGGTGAATGTGTACATGTGTACATGTCTGCATCTGCCAGTGAGCCATCACAATAACATTAGACGTAATAATATGTTAACACCACTACAGGAGAGACTTGATATTCTCTGCAATTCAGTGGAAAGAAATATGTGCGTGTATCGGTATCGGCCAAAATGAGTTGGAAAATATCGGATATCGGCAAAAATCCAATATTATGCATCCCTATTTTTATCCATAATACACACTATCTCTTTAAACTTGACATCAATTTAAAGCAGAAAGCAATATTCAATATTTTCTTATTGCCAAGAAATCAAAATTCTCACAGCAAATGTGTATTAATCCGTGGCTGAAAATAGTCCCTAACAAATGCACAATTTACACCTGTTTGAGTTTGCTAGAAACTACAGAGCCCAGCTATTGTTTTAAAAATTAAAATGTGTATCGGTGACCTAAAGATTTATCCGTCTACACAGAACAGGCTTTGGTTTGAGAGCCTCAGATCAGGTAGGGAATTCAGAAAGTGATGGATTAACATATTGTTGTTTTTTGTCTTTTAATGGGATTCTCAGTCTCGGTGTTATAGTTAATTTATTTTATATTTAAATTTAAAACCACAAAGAAACCTGATTAAACCTGAAGTGCATGTGGCGTGAGGTTTTATGGTGTGTTTGTGTTGCCGGACAAATGATTTAGTGAACACGTACAATGATTAAGAGGCGAGAGACAGTAAATGTTTTTCCTCCGTTTTGCGGGTTTACCGGTGGGGTTCAACGGTTAACTGCTGACCTGGCGGACTGTGCGGTCACCAGAACACCTGAAACCATCTGATGCGTGTCTGCGTCCTGATTGGCTCTCACTTATGACCGACAGTTAATCTTTAATTTAGATTGACCCCCTTCGGCTTTAGAGGAAGACCTGATGTTACTGATCTGTGATCCTGCTCCCAAATGACGCAACATACCACGAAACACACACACACACACACACACACACCTTCACATACATATTTTTACACACACCTTTACAGACGCACCTTTATGCTATAATTAATTTTCAATTCACTCCCTGCAACGTCATGGTAATGGTTTTGACAGTTTTATAATTGGTAGCTGATTAAAGGTCCATAGTGTAGCTCTTTATCATTTGTACTTTAATCTCTTCTGTTGTGTGTATCCATCACTCTGTGGTCTTTATGCTAAATAGACTTTCTTCTCGCCTGTTTACTCAGTCGTTAAGGAGTGGGGCCGGTTTCAATAGCAGCTGAAACTCAGCGCACTGTTGACCACACACTGTGACTTTCATCTCTCTCTCTCTCACTCTCACCCCATCTGCTCTCTCCGTCCCTCACTCCCTCTTTTCTTGCTCTTTTTCAGAGCACTGAGTTTTTTAGACAGAAACTCTGTGAGCGGGTGGCGTTTCTCTCATCTGGCTGTGTTTTCTCTCTCTTGTCGTCTCTCTATCTGCTCTCTTGACTGCCCAGGAAGGCGTGTGTTGTTTGCTTAAGTTAAGCTGTGCTAGGAACACGTTCACCGTTGTTATGTACAAAAAACACACGCGCATGCCCGAATACACACACACATACACACTCTTACACACAGTTGTAGTCTTGTGCTGACATGACATAAATAAATCACTGTAGTGGTAACTCCCAGTCAGAATTTCCAAATGTCCGCTCAGAGTAAAACAACATGAGGAAGTATTCAACCCCCGGTTTCAACGTTTCCTGCCGTTTTTCTCATATTTCTGCAACTCTAAGCAGAAAACCTTTAAAACCCATGAAAACTACTTTTCCCATCAGCACCCTCTCCCCCCACTAACATCACCCACTGTTTCTTCATTGAGTGAAGGTTTGCTGCTTTGGTGTGTGTGTATTTATCAGTGGTGGAAGAAGTATTCAGGTCCTGTTCGTACCAATACATTAATGTAAAAGTATCATCAGCAAAATGTACTCACAGTATCAAAAGTAAAAGTACTCTTTATTCAGACAATAAATGTCCCTTGTGACTGATATATTATTATATATGACATACTGACGTATCAATGCATATGTAATATTTTGCTGTTGTAGCTGGTTGAGGTGGAGCTACAGTAGTTTTAACCATTTTATATACTGTAAGGTATTTTAGTCCAGTGGTTTCCAACCTGAGGGTCAGACCCCTCCAAAGTGCTACAGGATAAATCTGAGGAGTCATGAGATGATTATGGAAAGAGAAAACAAGATTGTGCAACACAAATCTGCTTTCATTTTTATGGGTTCGCGCCGGTGACTGCCGTGGCCGGAGGCGTTATGTTTTTGAGTTGTCCATCTGTCCGTACGTGCCTCTTGTGAACTCTCATGAACGCCTTGAGGGGATTTCATCAAATTTGGCACAAACAGGGATGAACTGATTAGAATCTGGTGGTCAAAGGTCACTGCGACCTCACAAAACTCTGGCCATAACTCAAGAATTAATTTGCTAATTACGGCCCCAAAGTACATCCTTCAAGCCGGAGTTCAACCAGCGACCCAAGGATTTTTTTCTGTAGTCTTTGCTTTTCTGTAGCAAAGACTAAATATTGGAGCGTTTTATCTCTTTGGGGCTGAAAAAAAATACTGAAATGAAAGTAAATGAGAAAGCAAATCTCTCTTTGGTGGAACTGCTAATGACTCATGGACATCTGAAATGTGACAAGGGGCCTCAACTAAACACTTTAAATAAGGGATCACAAGCCACAAAGGTTGGGAAACACTGGGTTAATCTTTAACGAATAATCTTATCATGTTTTTAAAATGCAACAACTGCAGTTGTCAGATAAATGTAGTGGATTATACAATATACAATACTATACAATATAAGACTGTACAATATTTCCTACATTATTAAGTATGAAGTAGCATAAAATGGAAATGCTTAAAGGTACAGTGTTAAGGGTTTGGCACCGTCTAGTGGTGTGGTTGCAGACTGCAACCAACTGAATATAAAGACTGCTGTAACGTGAGCCACCGAGTATCACTATAACACTACTTTAAGAGCAACAGAAGTCAGACGTCAGCTGGCGGTACCAAGGTTTTGCACTCTGTGGCTCACGTTAATGCAGTTTCACAAGCGTGTCGGAGAACTACGGTGGCCTTCAGGTGACATAAAAACGCCAGTGTTTAGTTTGTCCGTAGAAACATGGCCTCCCTGAAGAGGACCCGCTCCCTATGTAGAAATGAAGGGCTCATTCTAACCTAACGAAAACACAACAATTCTTAGTTTCAGGTGATTACACACTAATGAAAATGAATATTATATTACATTTCTGCTAACAGATCCCCCGAAATGTTATACACGGTTCCTTTAAGTAAAGTACAAGTACCTGAAGTTACTTTCCCACCGCTGGTATTTATGCGTCTTTCACACATAAATAATCATCTACTGAAATTCTTCAGAAGTAAGGTTGGGATCTGCCCACGGACACATACACACTCATACAAAGTGCTGCTTTAGCTCCACCCTCACCAGCACTCATGCTCGCAGCTTTGGCTCAGTGTGTGTGTGTGTGTGTAGAGGAGGCTGGCCTCTGTGCTCAGTGCCCTGCTGTACCTGTCTCTCATGGAGGTGGACTAACACTCCCAGAGCAGGCGGCCAAGCAGCGGAGCGCTGTGAAGCAACAGGGGTAGCTATATCCTCCCATCTGACCACTCTCTGCTTCTCCTTCCTCTTCTCTTTCCCACCAACATCCCTCGGCTGCGATATCCTCCCTCTCAGTCTCACTTCCCTCTCTCTCTCTCTGACTGTCTTTTGTAAAGATTATTCTTTAACAGTTACAGTATGTCTATGAATTTGTCTCAAACTTAAAGGCGTGCTTGAGTAGTATTTTGCATTATGTGCTAAAACGGCAGGATTGTGAGTGTTTGTAAGCGTTGATGTTTCATTGATCCTCTTCTGCTGCCTTGTGACCCTGGTGTTATGTAGGGGCTGCTGGGTAGTCGTGTCCACGTGTGTGTGTGTGTGTGTGTGTGTGTGTGTGTGTGTGTGTGTGTGCGCATACAGCTAAGATGGCGGCTTCTTTAGGCCCGTTTTCTCCAGTACTCTGGATCAGTGTCACTCAGGATAGAACAGCAAACTAAGAGATGCATTGTTCCTTACTGTTGGGTTTTCTTTGCTGCATAATCTGCAATAAATTGGGAGCCACAGAGCAGTTTAGTTGGCTCAAAAACTTTGTAGTCGTGTTGACTTAATGTCAGGTCAATGACATGAAGAATATAAAACGTTCTTCCTCTTTCTAGCTGTGAGGAACTTTAATAACGCCGTGCCTCGTTTGCTTATTTGAGGGAAAAGATGGAATTCGCCAGCAGTAGTCAATCTGTGTTTACGGTGTAATCCGGAAGAAGCCAGTAAAAGCCGCGTTGTCTGCCCATAAAGCAATTCAGTCCCCAATAACACGCTGTTAATACGTAGAGAATCAGGTGCTTCTATCAATCATAAACACAATGTAATGGACAATCTCCACAGCAATAACTGGAACACTTTAACCCGGCAGGTTGGTACTCTTACCCAATCAAATCCTTGCTCTCTAACTTCCTTTGCACCGGTGTGCAGGCCGGCCAGCTCTGAGTTCACAACCTTTGACCAGGTGAACTCTGTGTTTGAATGTCTGTGTAGGTTATGTTTTACTCAATAGCTGCTATCTGTTCCCGTTGTGCTGCAACAAAGACGTAAAGTCAGGATAGAAGAATCACTCGTAAATTGCTGAAATCTGAAATTCTAGTTTCTCAATAACGGAGACGTCAACTGTAAATCTTTACGCCCTCTGTGAGTAAAGGTTGTGATTTGTGTTTGTCACGGTTAATCATCTACCTGCTGCTGCCTCAGGTTTCTTGCTCTCTCTCTCTCTCTCGCACACACACACACGCACATATAGACAAGATTGCATACACCCATGTATTAGAGGTGGAGATTTTCAAACAAACACATTGCTTTTTTGTCATTTCATTTTATTTTCTAGCTTTCCTTTTTCATGTTGCATGACTTCCCTACTGCTTTTGTTGTATTTGTTGTCTTTATTAAAGGCAAGGTTGGATAAGATTTTAGACACATTTTTTGTTATATTAGTTGAAATTCACATTACATCCCGACAGCAATCAATAAATCAAATGTTTTGACAAAAAAAAAGAAAACAAATCCAGTATCTTTTGCTGTCTCAGGACTGTCATAAACCCATCCAATCATTTAATTTGGCCTGAATGTAATAATGATTGGACGGGCTGCCTACCTGTCTACCTGCCTGCTCGCTGCCCGTGCACTCATTGCCCGTCACCAGAGTCTTCCACAACCTGCTAGCTTGACAGCTGTGACTACTAACAATAGCCATGTTTGCCATTCACGTTCATTATATAAGGGATAATGCGCGCCCTGAATGGGTTTATTTCACAACAATGACCCGCTAGCTGTGCATTATCCCACTTATTACACGGCTACTTACTTTAGAAATCAATGATTTGACACAAAAACGGTCCGCCATCAGAACTGCACCCATAGCAACGGTCTGCTCTAAAGAAATTACAGACCGTAGAACGTCGTGATTGGCCAATCAGAGTCGTTCAACAAAGCCGTGTAATAAGACATGTTAATGTTCATATTGGTAATAGTGGGTGAGTGGCTTTGGAGGGAGGCCTGAAAGGACGAACTGTCAGTGTTGTTGACTTAGTCACTTTCTCTCTAGATTTAGGGACTTTTGGAGCTAGCGCTTCTAGCTACAGTCATTGGAAGAGATTTGACAACACTGGGTTGGGTTTTCCGGATGGATCATTTTTAAAATCTAGTGTACTTTTGCTGGTTTGTCAAGATCACCGACGCTGCCTTTAACACACTTTTATAGATACACTTCTGCCAACACATTCCTCCCCAGACACACTTAATATTCTCATTTTCTTAATATTAAGCAAGGGACGAGGGGTTATAGCAGACCATGTGAGTTTCGCTTCGCTTCTGACACACTGAGTGCTGTGATTTCCAGAGTTTCTCCTAGGAAAGGAAAAGCTCAGCACAACAGTGGTCCACACTGAGGAAGTTAGGAATATCTCCAAGTAGTCAAAAGCAGGAAGTAGGTTACCCCCCACGCTAAGACTGAACACTGACTATATCGTATTTGTCACACACACACACACACACACAAAATATCTAGTTACTATAAAGGAGTTGTTGTCATCATCATGAAACTTCCCCAGTTGATTACTTACATAAAGTCAGTTATTTTTTGTATTTATTCTTTGTCTTGTAAGTTTTCTGAAATGTTTAAATACGTAAATGTATATAAATTTCCAGAACAGAAATCTGAACATTGGATAAAGCCAGATTCAAAATTATTGTTTCATTTTGTTGACACATTAGAGTCAAATTTTTTGACAGAGAGAATTTTGGATATGTCTTTTTATCGCTCCATAAATCAGAAAATACTGCAAAACAGCCATAAAAAAATCAATTTTCGCCATTTTTTTAGGAATAAAATATTCTATAAATCAGACTATGAATGATATATGAACAAACCCCTCTGTAAAAACCTTCACAATACAGATAGGAATTAAAATAGGAAATTTGGTGTATATAAGTGATACTGAAGTGGAGATTAATGGGTCAGAGTTTGAGAAAAATCCAATTTTGAGAAAACGGCCTTTAAAGATATGGATTGTAAAATTCACTAAGACACTGCAGGTGAATACGGTAAAACATTTTAACCAATAGATATCACCATGAAACTTACTTATGCGAGAGACAGTTATTTTCTTGTATTACAAGTTTTCTGAAATGTTATGTTTAAATATGCAAAAGAGGCATTATCTAATGCCAAGTTTTGGTGAATTTAGGAGAAATCTACAGAAGCAAATAGATAAAATAATAAAATAATCACCTAAATGTGTATTTTGGATGTTTTCTATCCATTAGTCTGAAAGAAGACACGTTATGGAAGCGAAATAACCCCACATCTCTAAATGGACCAGTGCATGAAATATGTTTTTGCCTGGAATGTCTCACCTTACGAGTGCTAAACTGACTTCAGTACTGTTATACAAAGTGTCAACTTCACAGTGTCACACGGCTTCTTTTTTTATCACCGAGCAGAACTCCCAAAGCGAATATTGTCCTCCCTTTGTCATCAGTCTGGCAAGATAAGGCTGATAAGACATGGAGTCATGTTAGCACTCACACGATAGAAGGAGCAGAGGGAGGGCACGTCGAGCTGTGGAGGCAGAGGGAAAGCAACACAGATATAAAAAATGCTGTTAATGAGAACTGTCTCTGCAAACTAGATTAACTCTGTCAAAATTGCTGTTTTTATATAATCTAATGTCATCTTGACCTATGTCACCGTGCAGCAACCAACTACTGGCTAAAGATAGAAGCAGGAAACAACACGCTGACCTTCCCCACTCTTGGTTTTTGCTATTTTGCTGTTTTGTTTTCCTCTTTGTTTTGACATTATTATCCTTTGTACATATCAATAAATGAATATATTAATAGTTTGCTTCAACCAGAAATATATTTAAATATGTGTGGTATGTCTGCAATACACATTTTTATGATATTTAAAGCATTTTATTTTACCAAGTTGACTTTTGCATCATTTTTTTGGACGAAGATGTGCACTATTTTGCAGGTAATTCAAAGCCCTCGAGCTTTGGGCGAATTAACAAGTGAACAGGTGTGTGTGTGTATCTGTGTCTGTGTGCGTGTGTGTGTCTGTGTGTGTGTGTCTGTGTGTGGGAGAGTGGGATATTGGGTCAAGTGAAATGAGTGTGTGCGTTACCATGGTTGCTTGGCTTAGTAGCGTTTTACCTTTGTTGACTGCCTCACCTATTTCCATCAAAGTCCAGGCAATCTTGTGACGCGCATACACGCACACACGCACACACGCACACACACACACACACACACACACACACACACACACACACACACACACACACACACACACGACCTGGCTAACAAGCAAGAGGTTGTTTTTTATTTGGCCTATTTGCCTGCATGACGTATATTCTGATAAAAACCAGTTTGCGTTGTAGTCTGCTGTGATTGGCTGCGTCAGCATGGAGATTTGTGGATTTAAAATACTGTGGATTTTTCCGCCCTGAATGCTGGCAGTGTTGGAAAATAACAGAGTAAGAGGTTTATGCTTGGGAAGCCGATTTCAGATTGTTCTCTGTTCCTCTTATAGGGCTGCAGCCCTTAATGAAGGTGCACACACACACACAAACACGCACACACACACACACACAGAAACACACAGAAAAAGCTGCACTCACACACTCATGGTAAAGAAGTTGAAACACCCTCTTGTGGTGAGTGTGCAACAGGTTCCTGTGTAAGATAGATTAATGTGCACAGCTTTTTGTCACAGCATGAGGGGTCATATTTTACTCAAAATTCCTCATATAGCTTAACTCCAACTTGTCTGACTTACTGCTGACACACACACACACACACACACATAATGAGCATGTGATCTAGTCGTACTCAGTGAACCTTTGAGCTGGAGGTTTCAGGGTTTACAGCCCTTCATTCTCTCTGATAGGGGTCAGAGGTCAGCAAGGGATCTGAGGAACTCAACAAAACAAGGTTGTAAAACCACTGATAGGGGAAGGTGCCCCGGGGATTTATAGATGCTGTATTTTCATCACTCTGTCCAAGTCACATTATGCGCCTTAGTTAGTTTGTTAGTGAGGTAATCGTGCATGTGATTGCGTCTGCAAATTGATGATTGGTTCAACAAGCAGCCATATTATGGGTTTTGTGTTGGTTAGGGCTGTAACGAATACCACTTTATGGGCTTTGACGCTTCTGTGAGAAATATTTGAAGGTATTTGATAGGGATGTTTTTATACTGGATGGGATATCGGGCCGATACTGACTCAAATAGCTGGATCGGTGACAATGGGGCGGATCTATTCAATTCAATTCTTTGTTTATATGCTTTATATATTATATACTGGAGATTTTAATCCCTGTTTAAGTTTTGAAAAAGGTTTACACTTGAATTATAACTCCTGTTAATTTTTAAGATTTTTTTTTGCCAAGTTGCTTGTGTATGATTTTCTATGTATTCATTTGTTACATTTTGTTTTAAAAGTTAGGAATGTTTAAGTCAAGCCTGTTGTTGCCCTATACATAAACGGATGATACCAGTCACTTCCACACAGGGAGGCACACAACTTATTAATTAAACACTGGTATCGGATCGGTACTCGGTATGGGACGATACCCAAAGCTCAGGTATCGCTATTGGTATCATGACTGAAAAAGTCGGATCAGTGCATCCGTAATAGTCAAAGCTTCGCGGCGCGGCGCAGCAGGTTTCAATGCTCGGGACTACTGTACACACACGCACCTCTACACACAACAAACAGCGATATCCGTCTGAGAATAACTAATAATAATTCATGTTGAATATATTCCGTATTTCATTATTACATACTTCAATTTAAAAAAAACAACAAAAAAAAACAAAGCATTGAATACTGATTTGGAGGTCGGTTACCATGGCAACGGTCAAAGCTTCGAAGCATTCGGGTCCGCCCTGAACATTCTTTCTTATTTTTCTTCCTTCTTGTGTTTCTCTCTTGGATAGCAGTTGTGGTTGATACAGTTTACCGTAATGTGACCGAACGTGTCTCTCTTTGCTCTCTTCAGGTCCCCGATCTGATTGGATGGTTTTGTCAGAATGACAGCCGAAGATCCCGCTTCCTCCTCGACTATGAGCAATAACGCCGCCCCCACCAAACCCTCCCAACCTGCTGGTGCCTCCCACCACTCTCTTCATGGACAGATCAGCGTCCCCGAGGGAGTTGCAGGTGCTACCAATGAGGCTGCACTGGTCTCCCTGATGGAGCGCACTGGCTACGGTATGGTCCAGGAAAATGGTCAACGTAAATATGGCCCTCCCCCTGGCTGGAACGCTACATCTCCACCACGGGGATGTGAAATCTTTGTGGGCAAGATCCCACGGGACGTTTATGAGGATGAGCTGGTCCCGGTGTTTGAGTCCGTAGGACGCATCTACGAGATGCGGCTGATGATGGACTTTGACGGGAAGAACAGAGGGTACGCGTTTGTGATGTACACAGAGAAACACGAGGCCAAGCGGGCTGTTCGCGAGCTCAACAACTACGAGGTGCGGCCCGGGCGGCTGCTGGGGGTCTGCTCCTCCGTGGACAACTGCCGTCTTTTCATTGGTGGCATCCCCAAGACCAAAAAGCGCGAGGAGATCCTGGAGGAGGTCTCCAAGGTGACAGAAGGGGTGCTAGACGTGATAGTTTATGCCAGCGCTGCAGACAAGATGAAGAACAGAGGCTTTGCCTTTGTCGAGTATGAGTCGCACCGTGCAGCCGCCATGGCTCGCAGGAAGTTGATGCCTGGACGCATTCAGCTTTGGGGCCACCAGATCGCAGTGGACTGGGCCGAGCCGGAGATTGATGTGGACGAAGACGTTATGGAGACGGTGAAGATCCTCTACGTCAGGAATCTTATGATGGAGACCAGCGAGGAGACGATCAGACAGGTAGGACTGTTCAGTTTAGAGACATTTGAGGACGTCGTCTTGGGCTTTGAGAAACACTGATAGACATTTTTCAACATTTTCTGACATTTTATAGACCAAACAACTAATCGATTAATCGAGAAAATAATCAACACATCAATCGTTAGCGATCTCTGTAAAGGGGAGACGCTTGGGTACCCATTTTCAAGGGACCCCTTTGAAAATTGGCCATGCCAGTTTTTCCCTAGCCAAAATTTAACGTAACTTTGGAGCATTTTTTAGTAGCATTATTTCCTTCCCAACAAGCTAGCATGGGATCAGGAGCAATGGATTCCTTAAGTTTTCTAGTTTCATATGATACCGGTGTCTTCACTCTAGCTTTAAAACTGAGCCCGTTACAACCTCCGAAAAACAGAATAGCAGCCGTTGGATTTTTAAGAAGTTAATCCAACCATTTGGCAGTACCCCTGCGGCCCACTAGATGGCTCTCTGAGGCCCAACAGCGACCAATGGTTGAGAATAGCTGGATTAATGGTCATCGTCTAACTGCAGCCTACTATTCTTAACCAATCACCCATTTTCTCTGTCAATCAGGTGTTCAGCCAGTGGAATCCTGGATGCGTTGAACGCGTGAAGAAAATCCGTGACTACGCCTTCGTCCACTTCACCTCCCGGGACGATGCCGTCATGGCCATGGACCACCTCAACGGCACCGAGGTGGAAGGGTCCTGCATCGAGGTGACGCTCGCCAAGCCAGTCGATAAGGAGCAGTACTCGCGCCAGAAGGCCTCCAAGGGAGCTACTGCCACTCCAGAGCCGACTCCGCAGAACTACGTCTACCAGTGTGATCCCTACACATTGGCCTACTATGGCTATCCCTACAACACCCTCATTGGACCCAACAGGGACTACTTTGTCAAAGGTTAGAAGTCTTTCTTTCTGCTTTTTGTTCCAGTGATGATCAGCTGCAAATGCCAGTGTTTCTCTGAAAGCCATCTATTTTTCTAAATGTTGGCGGCAGCAGAAACTTATCAGGCCAATGCACTGTTAAAGATCTCATGATGACATCTAAAAGATGCTATTGTAGGAACAATGACCCCATCAATAGGGAGCTATGATTTTTAAATGGTCATGATAATGAAGATAATAATGATTTAATCTTTGGTGACTAGTCATTTGACAACAGTTTTAACTTGATGAGGGTTTGTGTCTTAAAATCAGAGACTTGTTGTTAAAAGCAAAGACAAAACAAGGTGATGGACCAATGAATGCTAATCCCATTACCTGTGATGATTGATTATATATGGTCTTTGGGTGGTAGCAGGAAAATCTATTTGTCTTTCAACAATCATTGTGTTTTGGTTTTCTCTCCAAAGGATCCCCAATGATACAGAACAATGGTAATCTCTCACATCCTCATTCCTACTTATTCCTTCAAATGAACAATGAGCTTTCTTGCAATGTGACAAACTATACGTTTTCTAACACCATCCTTTTCCCGCTGTGCTGTCACCTCCCATTTCATGCTGGTTTATTGCAGAGATCACAACAAAGCTAAGCAACGTCTAAGAATACCATTTCACAGTGCCGTGAACTTAACATGAATTTAAGAGTCAGGGAAAAGGCCAAAACAACCCTGAGCTCAAACAGATATTGTTGAGAAATATCCAGTAGCAACTGCACTTGGTGGGCAGATTAAAGTAGAGCTAAAGGACTCTTCTTGCTACCCCAGTCCTGATATCTTGGGAGGAACTTTCAAAGAAGTCCTAAACCCATCATAAATCTTGCCTTACACAACTTCCAATACAAGTTGCCCCCTCTGCCCAAGTCCTCCTCCCCTGTCATCATATTACTTTAATTGTATTTTAAGCAGGTACTGTGCGAGGTCGTGGTCGTGCTGCTGCAGGTAACCGTACCCCTGGACCGCGGGGGTCGTACCTGGGGGGTTACTCTGCCGGTCGTGGCATCTACAGCCGCTACCACGAGGGCAAGAAAGGGCCCGAAAAGCCCTATGAGCTGATGCCCAGTCTGGAGCTTGCTGCCTCTGTCAACCCCATGAAACCTGGCACAAGTCAGTGAGATAGATATATATCCATCCATATCCTTGCCCATCTCAAAAGCCTCTATTAAACCTTCCAGCTCATAATTCTCTGTCTCTCTCTCCCTGTGTGGTTTGAGGAACGTTTTGTAAATCAAGATTATGGTTGTTGCTGGACGGTCAGGCGCAAAAGGACTTCCTTTCTCTTTGAAGCAAAAGAACAATCACACGAAATATCTGTCCTTTCTAGCATGACCAGAAAGTAACGGCTATGATTTGTTCCTCATTCTATCCTTTTGTTTTCTTTCATATCAAAAATTTGTCTTACCTGGTGTTCAGACCAAAAACAGCACTGTGTTAAAAGAACACAAGGGGCTTCGGCATCGGGGGCGTATTGTTAAGACAATGAAATACATTAACATTTATTTATATGTGTTTCAATTTATGACGATCACCAGGTAAATAGTAGAATTACCATGGTCACTTTACAAAGTAATCTACCTGGAACGAATGTGATCGACCAACGCAGAGCTTTGCCAAAGACATCATTGTTGACTTTTTTTTTGCCAGATGACAGCACATTTATTTTATTTTTTTGCTGCCTATTTGTCACCCCTAACGCAGCAGTTCCATTGAACTGAATAAGGAAGCCAGGTGTCTTCACACGGTGCTGTTGTCAGTCTGAACATTGCCTTTGTTACTATGTGGAGACCAGTTCTTCCACAGTCTCCTTTTACACATGCACTCAACTCCATTTTTGACTGAAAGGTGATTGACACTATCTTGAATGTTGCACAAATGCGCATCTCGCAAAAGATCAGCTTTTTCTAATCACAACTTGAAGTTATCTTTGAACGTCAACTCAACCAGTTTTATTCTCTGTAGGATGCAGCTGCTTTGGCTTTGTCAGCGTTACGACACTTTCAGTCAATAACGGAGTTGAAACGCACAAACTAAAGATTATTTATCTACTCTTTTCTATTGTGTCTACTCTATTCTGATCACTTAAAGGATAACACCAGTGTTACGTAGGGTGGCAGTCCATCTGCTGCTGTCTGCACGATCCAAACGATTGGTTTTGATTTGTAAATATGACATCCACTGTGTAACATAGGCTGAGATTGGCTGCTGTCCCAGCAAATATAAAATGTGACAGTAAATGGAGACTTCTTTTTAAAGGTACTATTTCCTGGTTCTTTCTTCCTTCTGTCTTGTCTTTCCTTCTGAAGTAACCAGAAGGAAATGGCAAGGCATTGATACCAATGATGGGAAAAACCCAACTCACATAAGGTAAAAACAGAAACTAAAACAGAAAAAGGCTTCATGTTTATCCAGCTGGATCATCTAAATTCTAAATTTCAAGTAGAATAATAAAAGGTAGAAACTTCATTGATAGAAATGAACACACTGGTGTTATTCTTTAATCTTCAAGTTTTATTACTAAACACAAACGTGACTAAATCTACCAGATTTATTTGTCGTTGGTATTAATGTCATGTATTTGGTGATCATTTTATAAAGTGGGTGTTCTTGATGCTCCTTCTGCAACGATTTGACCCCAATCTGGAGCTCGGTCTCAGTCCCGAACTGTGTGGAATCACAGGATCACCACCAGATTGAAAAGACTTTTGTCCATCTGAAACAATGACGGACGTTGTGCTCGCTGTGTATGTGTGTGAGTGTGTGTGTGTGTGTGTGTGTGTGTGTGTGTGTGTGTGAGTGTGTGTGTGTGTGAGGTTAATCCACAGTTGAGCACCACATAATCCGAATCACACCCCAACACCAACTTGTGTAACTTATTTTTTTCTCCCCCCGTCTTCTCTAAATTGTTTCCTTCAACCTTCATCTCTCTAGCAGTCACTCCTTTCTTAGTTTACCTCCAAATCTAAGTGTGCCTGTTTCTTGTTTGAGCATGGGTGCATGTATGTGCTTTTATTTCTTGTATTGTGAACGCAAACATCCTTTGCTTTTACTCTGCTGTCTGCAGCGATCCCATCTGTTATCCAAGCTCTCATTGTCGTGTCTCTTTATGTGCAGTGGCGTTGTCGACTCTGGGTGGGCAGTACCCGGTGTTCAGCACGGCTCCTGCAGCCAAGCTGATGGAGGAGGGGAAGGTGCACACGGTGGAGCACCTTATCAACCCTCTGGCCATGCAACACGCTGAACACAACTCCGCTAATGCTGCTGCCGCCGCCTCCGTCCTACCTTCGGTCTCTACCCCTCCACCTTTTCAGGTAAGCATTATGACACTGTTGTATTGATGCCTTCCAATGAAACTCGTGAGCTCGTGTTTACAACATGGGTAGTTGTGTACACAATATGCTTGGCGTTCAAGTGGTTTAGTCGTGAGAACACCACTGCTAAGCAACGGCAATATTTACGTTACTGTCGGCGTCTAGAAGCCACAGAGGCTAACGATTTAGCAAGCTAGCAGGTGGGTAACATAATGCAGGAAATGCAAAGGCAGAATGACAGAGGAGAAAGATGAGGCCGTTGGGAATATCAACATTTTCCTCAGACATATAAAATTACGAAGAAAAACAATATACGACTAAAATTACAATATATTAACTTATTATACGCCAAAAAATGTACTTCCATAGCCTCTGCCATTTATGACAACGTCTACAACAAACACGTCACAACTCGTGAACTCGGAGCTTTCAGAAACTTTCCACTTACAAGTACCACAAGAGAGGGGCGTTCGTATGGACTCTTCTCCTGAACACGATAAACACCACCCCATTTGAAGCCACCAGATGTTTCACAGATACACAAAATGTTTTAAATTTGATTCATGCTGATAAAGATGTAAAATGTCCAGCTCCATCTCAGGGCATGTTGTTTGATGCAGTAAACAGCTCCCCATGGGTACTGCATCACACAGTACAGGGTCCGGTCGGGAAAGTGGGTCAGAAATCTACTTGCCCAAAGTCAATTTTTACTTGCCCCAAATACAAATTGTTTTATTTAATAGACATTATCAAATAACAACAAAAAGACCAAAGTTAATTGTCACGTTTAATCTTTATTTAAGTAAATGAATCTGGAGTTTCGCCCACATCCTCAAATGCCTCCCAACTAAACTCCTGTTTCCAGGACAATTAAAATGCTCGCTTGCGCTTCAGCTCATAAACTTTGTCTTTACCCACCGCCATTTTCCGAGTGCCTGATCGTTAATGTGCATGTGCAACTCCAGATGAGAAGGGAACGAGATGGCTCACTCCTTAGCTACTTCCAATGTGTTTAATTATCTTTTACCTCTTTCCCCATCGTCAAGTGAGTTGCTAGATATACTGGCTCGATGTGGAGTCCTTATTGTTGAGCCCTGCAGTATCTATGGATCAGATTTACATCAAATTTGCTGCAGCAGAAACAGAGATATCGTCATTTCATATTCCACATATTCTTCTTCTTTGTCAAACCTTGGCGCCAACATTACCCACAACGCAACTCTGCAACTGTGTTATGCTAGTACCTGCTGATGTAGCCTCATGTCTCTAGACTCAAGCAGAGATGAGGAGCGGACTACAGAGGTCTGATGAGCTCACTTCTTTCTAACTCCACACCCCCAGATTTGATGTAACTGTCAAATAAATGCAGTGGAGTAAAAAAGTACAATAGTTGCATTCCACCACTGATAATGTGACACACATTTGTACTCTGGGAACTTTATGTCAGGCTTTTCAAGGTGAGAACTCACGATTGAATTCGTTCATCAAATCCTTCACTATAATCCTCCTTCTCATTTCCCAGGGCCGTCCTATTACTCCCGTCTACGCCATGGCCCACAACGTCCAGCGTATCCCTACAGCCGGCGGCCTGTACGGAGCTGGATACGTCCCCATCACAAACTACGCTGCCAACACGGCAGCTCTGGCCGCTCTGCAGAAGAACGCAGCGGTGGCGGCCGCGGCGTACGGCGGATACGCAGGCTACGCGGTGCCACAGGCCTTCCCCGCCGCGGCCTTCCAGCTGCCCATCCACGATGTCTACCAGACATATTGATCCTGAGGGTCAGGCCGTGTGAAACAACGACAAAGTTACCCTGCCTGTGACTGAACCACCGCCACCACCACCGCAACGTCTGTCCCATCGTACAGAGACATCACTTGAACTTGTGCACGTCCAAAAGCTCTAAAGGAATGTCGTTTGAAGCAAATATTTAGACAGAGAAACAATGACATCACATATCTGTCTCACCTACTGGGCTCAGTATATCCTGGAACCATGGCAACCATATGACAGGCTTATTCATGCAGCACCACTGTCTTATAACACACATAGAGGACAGTCCACTTACTGAGGAAACCTACATGTATGTGGTGACAACCGGTCCCCCAACAACAAGCATCTCTCTCTCTCTCTCTCTGTGTCTCAGATCCCTCGCCACCTTGTTGCTATGGCAACAGAAACACTGAAGGTACATTCAAGTATTTATGAAGAGAAGATACATATTTAAGGTTTCATTCTCTGTAGGTTTCTCTTATTAATGGAGTGATATTTGTTCTCTAAAGGCAGGAAAGATAGACCTTTACACTGTCTAAGTTGTTTTAAACTGTAAAAGTTAATTGAAAGAAAGTAAAAGTACAACAAGAACTACTGACAAGAGAATATACCACTGAAGACAACTGTTTTTTTGGATATACTAATGTTATATTTTCTTTAATATATAGTATTTTAGCCAATTCTACATGCTGTAGGTGATGCTGTCCGTCCATGCTGGTTGAATGTGTAAGCTTCAAACACGCCTGTTTGGTACTTTTTGGTTTATTTAGTTTTATTTGGTTGTTTTAAATGAAGGTTTTTAACGTGTTTTATTTGCTTCTAATTAGTTTGCTTTGTTTTTAATGTCTCCCCTTTAACTTTTAGAAACGTATATCTTGGTTTGTTTGAAGAAAAAAGTCGCCAGCTAAATAATATTATTGTGGCAGGTTCGTTGGGGAACAAATATTAGAGAAAGAAAGCTGGATTTTACCAGATGATTTATAAGCCTGATAGACAGCGACACCATCTACATGGAGATGTTTCCCATCCTCAGAAACTGCGCTGACAGGGGACTGAACAGATGTTTTTTTTTTCTCTCATTTACGTTTGTTTTTATTATTGTGTTTTTGAATTGTTTGACTCTTGAAAGGTGAACAAATATGGACAGAAATGAGAGACATTTTTTCTATGTGGACTTGAACACTCTGCCACTTAAAGCGCTCCTGCATTTGCCAACGCTGACCAAAAAAAACTTCATACACTCCAGTCTATTAGACAGACTCTCACTCTCTGTGCCTGACTGCAGTGCCTTACATCTCTATGTGCTACCTTGTGCTTTTCACTGTGCCTTTTATAACAATGTGAAGCCCCTGTGACTGGCACATATCTGTGCATAGCACTGGAGTTTTCTCAATTCATATTTCCAATGATTTGTGGTATAGAGTGCTACAGGAATGAATCCTAAAACCCGGAAATGAGTTAGCATTTTAGCACTTTTGGTTCCCTCGTCTGGAAGTCAATGGGTTTTTTGAATGGGTTATTAGTTAGATTCCTGAAATAAGGTCTGTGGTTAACACCAGCTTTAGAGATTTTAACGTTTTGTTCTACGACATAAAATGCGTCAGTAAATAACCCACTTGTGAATTTTGAAGCTTTTACGTGTCTTAAAAAAGGCGTAAAAGTGGCTAAATGAGACTACTAAACGTCATCACGCCATCTCGTTGTGTATACTCACGTTCATGCGACCGTGGTATAGTTTGTTTGTAGCCTAACATTAGCTTTTTACTTCTGGCGATTGCATTCACACTTCAAAAATCATAAAAGTGGTGTTCATTTGTGGAGATTATCTTACGGAACAAAACGTGTAAGTATCATAAACGTTTGTTTGCCACAGAGCTTATTTTCTGAAATATTCCAAAACCCAATGGAAAAAAAACATGTTTTTTTTGTCGAGGGAACCAGTGCGATGCCAACTTCCTGGTCGGCCTACAAAAACACATCATCCCTGCAGTTCTGTATTAGTGGTGAGACAAGTAGGTTTCAGTCTCTGCAGTCAGATGTGACGGGGCTACCTTTAACACTCCGTATGTCTGCCTCCTCTTTATTTCTCGTCCTCCAAACTGTGCTTGACCGAGGTGCACTTAAACGTATTTATAAAAGGCAAAAAGATTGCGAATTTCAGATGAAGAGATATGAAACACTGAGCATGAATTCATGTGTGAACTGGGTTAGTTTGGGATTTCTCAATTACTGTACGTGGATAAAGCATAAAAAAAAATAACCCTCATGAATGTTTAGTAGGCACTTTTTAAACTCTGCAGTGTGTTGAAAACAAGTGTGATATCACACTGGGATTAACTGGAGCAATACCTCGCGCTGAAATATACAAGTAGCCATGTAAGTACGTTGCTACGACACACAAACATAACGGATGCAAGCAGCTGCTGATCATGAAGTCCACAACAGCCATCTTTATATAAGAGAATGCAAAACATTTGTATGCTGGCTTGTATTTGTAAACCAGTTCTGGTAGTTGTTTTTATTCTCTCTGTTTTAAAGATTATTTGCTCGTTTTCCATTTTCTTATCAGATTTTTGACACATGAAACAACACGAGTTTGACTTAGAGGATGGCCTGGATCATGTCTACGCTTTATGTCCAAGACGTTCAATGAAAACAAAACAAGACGTTTTTGTCTCCTCTCACTCCATCCTCTACATTTTTCTCTCTCTTTCCTCTGAAACTGGATTTGATGTAGAAAACAAACTGCTGATAACTGCTTTTTATTATTTTCTTGTATGATGACAATAAGTCAGGATATATTTAATATATGCATTACGTGTTTTTGTCTATGAAGTGAGAAGAAAAGGTATAATATATTCTAAAAAATATTTCTTTTCTTTATTTACACCTTGTTTAGGGATTAAAAAAAAAAAAAGTCAGAGTAACAAAAGTAGAGAAAAACATTTTTTTTTTTGCCAAAGTGTCCAATAGTTTTTAAACCATTCAAGGTTATTGTGTTTTTTTGTAATATTCTGTTTGCTATTTTGTACTGGATTTGGTGTTATGAGTGGGAACACAAACTTCTTGTTTAGCTACAGTTTATCAGTAAAAGTAAAACTGGTCCGTTGCAGTGTTACAACCCGTCTGCACTATGAGTTGTTTGGTGTTGTAACTCTTGCATATCGGTTTTGGACTAAACTGCTAAAGGTCTGAACATGATTTAACAGCCATACACACTTTCATGTGTGTCCTTTCTGCCTCCCACTCAAAACACCTGCTTTACTTTCTATCGCCTGCTTTCCAGCCACAGGATGAACTCCTGCTCCTTGTGTCCGTGGTGTGGACCTACGTATGCCTAGTTTAACATAGGTGTTACCATTTTAAACTCTTCCTAGCGTGTGCCTTATTGCCAAGATGTGCCCTTTTGCTATGCCTTTGTAGACCTATGCAGACTGTTTTCTATCTGAAGGTTTGTTAAAAAAAAGCTTGTTCTGTATTGTTATATTTATAGTTGATAAAGTAGATAAATAAAGCATTTTCAAAAAGGATGCAATGCTGTCATTCATTTTGTTCGTCTACATATGAAACTGACTGTCAGCTTAGTTTTAGATTAAACCGCATAACTTGAAAGTGCTAAAAGGGTCAGAGGGACTTTGACTCCGACCTCTGTGAATGGAAACCCATCCCTGACCTCGTACATCAGCTACTATTAAGCAATGTGTCATGGTGGAGAGAGGAGAGAGAGAGCGAGGGAGCACTGCAGTGTTTGGAGAATGTTTCATTAGCTTCTCTGTGGCAGGTCAACTTTACTCCAGAAACATGTTGTACCCAAGCAAGGAGTTCAGGGAGGATTTTAAGAACATTAGTAGCCTTCATCAGGCGGTACAATGTGTGCAGGAGGGCAATCAGGTACACGGAGTACCTTACAGCCAACTGTTTTACTATTAAAATGCGGTGAAAGGTTACATAAAAAACAACCTGCTTGACTATCAATACAGTATTGACACTATCAATACGAAATCCTATTTTTAATAACAGTAGGATACCAAGAAATCTCAAGTTAAAGCACGTTCTTTGCTGATGTTGTGTACATAAGTGCACTCATCACCTTCACCACTATCATTTGCTATTCATGACTTTTAACATGCATGTGATTAAGTAATCATCAGAGAGTGATAAAATGCTTTGGCAAATCGCTCAGTGGTAATGAAAATACATTCACAAGCAGTATATTAATGGTGCATCTACCTAAAAAATCATGGTACATTGTTCTCCCCTACATGATTTTCTGCTTTTAATAATAAGAAATCTTGGTATTGGTATAAATATTGGTCATTCTGGCCGTGGGATTTAATGGTATTGTATCCAAACCATTAATGTTTAATAAAAACTTTAAAGACAAAAGGCAACATCTCCAATATACTACATTAATAAACACCACACATATTTTATCATACTGACCGGTAGCAGGAGAAAGATTGTTTAAACCAAGTTAAAGAGATTTTATGCTGTCAGGTTGGTGGAGTTATACATTTAAGACAATATTGCCATCTGGTGGTGAACACACCTCATGAGAGCAGCCTGCAGCGGAGCTGTACAGTCAGACCAGACAGTGCAGGTTTTCACTGGCAGCCATGTTAGCTCCACAGTCACTAAGGCAGAATATTGTAAGAAACAAACCACATTTTGGTTAAAAATGTGAATTTCAAAACATGCGAAAAAAGAGAAAATTATCATACAGTCTGAGTGTTGAGTCAAATATTGTCATTTATTTAGAGCAGAATACAAAAATACTGTAGGCTGGGGAATAAAATACACCATAAATATGAATTTCTACCTGGTTTTATGTGTGTGGCAGGGAAAATATTCTGCATGCAGGGAACATTTTCACATAATTACATTAATACTATTGTGTTATTTGTTGTATTAAATTCCATAGCTAATCCTGCGCAGGATTGCATATTCCGATTTTGTATCCTAAAGTGATAAAACTACAAAAAAAAGTTTAATAATATCCTTAAAACAGTCTAAACCAGGCGTCTGCAACCTGAGGCTTCGGATCCACATGCAGCTCTTTAGCTCCTCTCCAGTGGCTCTCTGTGGATTTTTTTTTAAAATTAGTGGAAATGAATAACTGTTTTTTTTTTTTTTTACATTTTCAATTTTATTTATTATTGTTGTAGGTCTATGGTACGAAAGAGTATTAGGGCCACTTTGAGGGAAAAAAAATAAATCTGAGATTTCGAGAATAAATTCATAATATTAGGAGAATAAAGTCATAATATTACGAGAATAAAGTCAAAGGTTTACGAGAAAAAAAGTCGTAGTATTATGAGAATAAAGTCATAATATAAAGTAGTAATTTTACGTGTTATTTTCTTTTTTTCTCGTAAAGTTATGACTTTATTCTCGTAATATTACAACTTTATTCTTGTAATATTGACTTTTTTCTCGTAACATTATGACTTTATTCTCATAAACTTCTGACTTTATTCTTGTAATATTGACTTTTTTCTCATAATATTATGACTTTATTCTGTAAATCTCAGATGTTTTTTCCCCTCAATGTGGCCCTAATACTCCTTCATACATTGTCTCTTTGGCCCTCACTGCATTAGACTTATAAACTATATACTTAGACTATTAACTGTGTTACCTTCATCACAATTATCAAATGTTTTGCGGCTCCAGACAGATTTTTTTATTATTATTTTTGCCTAAAATGGCTTTTTTGATAGTAAAGGTTGCTGACCCCTGCTCTAAACTGTGTTGATCTAAACTTGAACTACATTTCCCATGATGCACCTGACAGCCAGCCAGCCGCGTTCGCTCTATGCTATAACATGCGCCTTGCTGCTGCTGCTGCTGTTTTAACAGATTTATAAACAACGCAGCTAAGAGCTAACCGAAGCTAGCTCTCTATTGCTAAAAGGCAACACGGAGAGATGATATTTTGCCGCTGCTAAAGCCTCGTTGTGTCGGTTCTTGAACGCAGCCTGGTTTATATTTGGCTTAAAGGAGACGCAACAAAGAGACCAACATGGTGACCGGGCTCATCAGCAGCTTTACTATCGCTTTAAGAGGCACAAAATAGGCTCTGCTTCTTTAAAATTATATCGCTTTATTGCTGAATAGATAATTAAGAAAAGTTTTAAATTCCTAATTAATAAATATATGTATTTAATTTGCGTGTAAATCCACCTCCGCATTCACAGTAAAATGCCCCTCTGTTGGATAAAGGCCGCTGGAAATCACCAAAACGTCTTTAAACCAGATGTTGTCCGCTTTAACTGCGATTTCTAGTCAACCTGCTGGACTTTAAGCTGGTTTTGCAGCAGGGTGAAGCGTCCTCGGTGGGTGATGGAAGCGGTAAATAAAGATGAAGAGCCGGCGGAGGACAAGGCCGCAGATGAGACCCCGGCCACTAGTAGGAGCGTTACCCCGCGGAGGGGGCTCAGAGAGCGGGGAGCGAGCCGCCCGAGGTCCGGCGTCTCTCCTTCATTACTGGACGTTAACGGAGCTGTGTCGAGCTCAGGACGAGTGTTAAGAGACAGGTCAACGAGGACAGTACCGGCCTGGCTGAAGGACACCAAGAGTGACGATGAGGAAGAAGAAGAGGAACCGAGCCCGGACACCGGTGCGACTAAGAGGCGGAAAGTTCCCAACTCGAGGCGGAAGAAACAGTCTGATTCTGGGGCTGCTGCTGAGGCTGCAGGGGGGGTCGCAGGTGACAGCCTTCAAGGCACAGAGTACGTTTTTTTAATTGAACAGTCATACGCTGATAGATTTGTTTATAATGGAGCCTGTCTAGACTTAAAAACTGTTTATGTTGGTGTTTAGTTCCTGTCAGAAGCAGCACGCCTTCAGCCATAGCTCGTCCCCCTTTCTGCAGATCTCTGCATGGGGAGGGTGGAGTAAAAACTCACCTGGCTGCACTAATTGTCACTTATTTTCATTATTCAAAGCAAAAAGTTTTAAATGCATTTGCTGTTATTAGAGATGATTGATGCATGGTGGCTCTGCATGTAGAGAAAAATGTTTTTTTTTCTTCTTTTCTTGCAGCTCAGAGGACCACAAGAAACCTGCCACAGATGCTCAAGGTAATAAGTATAACATATTGAAATGCATGATTGTTCATGATTAATCATATTTTTTTATCTGTTCAAAATGTACTTTAAAGGGACTGTTTGTAAGATTCAGAAATGCTTGTTAACGGTGACACCTGTGGCCGTTAAGTCAACGAAAGTCAACGTCGGGCTCGGGCTTCTGCTCGCTCTACATAGATGTGAACGAGCATCGCTCAAAACATTGAGACGACACACGTCAGCTCAAGCCACAATGTCACTCTATATTTCACCTGCTTCACCCGGTCGGAGACGATAACGTTTCTCGCTGCGGAGCCCCGTCACTTCACAAGACACGGGAAACCTCTGTTTGTCCGGAGGAGCACCAGTATTTATTTCTGCACAAACGTCCACTGTACATTCACTAGATATTCTCAGAGCTACGAAGTCTTCTGCAGTGTGTAGTGTGCGCGCATGAACGTGAGGTGGAGCAAGCTGAGTGAAGGCAGGCAGGCAGCAGAGCAGAGTACAGCAGGGAGACTCCGGCCCTGGAGACCAAAGCTACGGTCTACCCTGCGTCCTCTGCTGCGGCCAACACTGTTTCGCAAGACGAGCTTCACTAGATATAACTTTGCGGTTTTGGTGCTTCCGTGTAGTTTGTGTTGGAGTCTTGTCTGAACAGCGTAGCCACACGCGAGCGCGCATATGCGGACGCGCATGGGACACCGACCCGCAAGGATTTATACGTGTAAGAAGTTAGAAACAGTCCCTTTTAAAAAATATGTTGAAATAATATCATAGCAAACTCAAGCCCAACAGGCAACAACAGCTGTCAATGTGTCTGTGTGCTGTCTTGACTGTGACTTGCTTCAAACTGCATGTGATTATCATAAAGTGGGCATGTCTGTAAAGGGGAGACTCGTGGGTACCCTTAGGACCTATTTTCATTCACATATCTTTAGGTCAGAGGTCAAGGGACCCCTTTGAAATTAGCTATGCCAGTCTTTCCTCTCCAAAATTTAGAGCATGTTTGGAGCGTTATTTAGCCTCCTTCGCGACAAGCTATTATGACATGGTTGGTACCAATGGATTTTCTAGTTTCATACGATACCAGTATCTTCTCGTTTTAAAACTGAACCCACAACAACCTCTGAAAGATTGATTGTGCTAATGTGTTTAAGAAATTAGTGGCGTTGAAACAAATTTGTGTTAAAGCGTTATTAGCACATTAACTTTGACAGCCCTAAAACAAAACTCTGTATGTCTGCATTTAAGTTAAATCTTACTCTGTATATATTGTGCAAGTGGATTACAAACTCTGCTGGCTTGTGTGTGGTTGTGTCTGCACGTGCCTGCACCACACTTTATGGCATACAGCATGTTTGATGGCATGCTTCTGCTCCCTCTCTCCAGCTCTACCCTCCAGACGCCCCCCAGCCCAGACTCGTGCCAAGCCCCCGTCTGGCAGGGCCGTCCGCAGCCCTGCCAAGCCTGTGTGTAAGACCGAACCTGGAATGGAGAACCCAGCTGGTGAGCAACCTGTTGACAGTGAGCTACAACGGTTCAACATGTGGCCTTATAATTCACAAATCAGATTATACAGATGCAGAAGCGCTGAAGCATCATGCTCACTACTGTTCCTCGGGATATTATTTATTCTATAGGAAACCTTCAGTGACATCCTATCTCGTTGATATTAGAGGGTTGTGGTTATGGGTTTTCAGTGTAACTAATGGGATCAGTGATGCCTTTTGAGTTAAAAATCTGGGTGCAATCCTTTCTTGGTCCCTCCTTTCTACTGCCCATAACTCACTTAAATGCCGAGTGCATCTGCGTTCGGCCACTCAGCCGTTAGCAAAAAGCGTTGATGAAGGTTACCACAGTAAGCTAATCAATAAGGTTATGAATAATGTGAACGCTAGCACTAACTGAGTCAGCGTTATTTTCCATCTATGGAGGCCCGCGCCACGGTGTCTTGCGCGAGTATAAGCGAGGCTTTAGAGGCCAGTAGACCACAATAAAATGTTTTTACGTTTTATGCTTTTATACCTTTTTTTTCCCCATTTTGCATCATTTATACAAATATGTACATATATCTAAAATTGAAGGTTCACGTGGCTAAGAGCGTTGTTGTTGCCTTTCTCAAACTAATGATGTCTTTCTTTCTCTGTTTGTCACGCAGCAGTGGAAGGAGAGGTGAAAAATAAAGACAAGTATGAAATGTGAGTATATTTTTGTCCCTCTGGGTGAACATAATATGAACACTGTTGGTGTTAAGGGTTTTACTCAGTGCTGGAGTTGTACTCTTCAATCTATTCCTTGCAGTAGATAGCTTTAGTTTTATTCAGTAGGTAAGTGGGGAAAGTTAGCATTTTGTAATTTAGGTGAACTGACCCTTTAAAGATGTGATTATTAAGGATTATATCAACAATCTGTCTTTGGCACACTCACGGTTTAGAGATAGATTTACAGACAGTAATGCAGATATAAGTATCAGTATATATATCTATATATATTTACTTTGTCTGACTCTGTGGGGTTACGCAGCATAATTTTGAAATATATTTTTAATAATCGTACATGCATTAGCTCTAACAATAGAGAGGCTGCATAACGTATCATAAGCATATGTCTTATTAAGATATTTATGGCCCTCTGAGCCCGTGGCTTTTAAAGTATACTGTCTGGTATATTGTAAAAGTGTGTGACTAAGTGAGAGTGGTGCTGTGTTTTGATGACCGCTGTGTTTTCACACTCATGCTGTCTCAGTAAAAAGAAAGAGGAGGAAAGCGAGGACGTTGCTGAACCAGTCTTGGATGATGAAGACCCTCCATTTCGGGACGACCCCAACGACCCCAGCTACCAGCCACAGAGTCAGAGGTACACTTATCTCAAGTGTGTTCACTTGACCCAAAGCAGACAGACAAGTGGGGAATTCAGTTTCAAGTGCTTTGTTGTTTTCTTTTTCAGTGGTGTAGAGGAAGAAGAGGGTCTCAGCAGTGATGAAGATCTTCCTTTTACAGACGACCTAAATGACCAGAGCTACGACCCAAAAGATGAACGGTGTGTGTGTGTGTCTGACAACAGTAGACATAGGCACCATATTTTTTTGGTCAATGACTGGACATTTCTCTGTGTTTTTCTCTAAGGGACGTCCCTAAACCAAAGCGCAGAGCTCCTCCGAGACAGAAGGAGAGGAAAGAGAAAGAGAAGGCACCTAAAAAAGAGAAGGAGGTTGCTGAGATAAAGATCGAAGGTTTGGACAACGTGGAGAGTTTGGAAGAGGAAGTAAAGCTAGAGGAGGAAATCGTGGATGATCCGGATGGACCCAGGAAGTAAGCACAGTACCAGTCAATGTGTATCAAATTATCAATAGGAGAGATCCACATTACACGTAAGGGATAATGTACAGCCAGCCGGTCGTTGTTGTGAAATAAACCCTGTCAGGGTTTTGCATCACCCTGAATGGGTTTATTTCACAACAGTGACCCGCTAGCTGTACATTATCCTGCTTATTACACAACTACTTACTTAAGAAATCAATAATTTTGACACAAAAACCTCCAGAGTCCAACATCAGAACTGTGTCCATTGCAGCAGTCTGCTATAAAGAAATAACAGAACGCCAATCAGATTTGTTGTTTATATTCAACAAAGCCGTTAATAAGTATGTCTAATGAGCTACTGTTGTACTTTTACTCTTATTAAAGTTAAACTGTGCATGTGAAATCTGAATGTAATGTGTGTGGCTGTTTGTGTGGCTACTGAGCAAACTCCTTAACTTTCCATTGCAACTCAATTTTGTAATTTTCTTTTTTTCCTTCTGTGTTAGGAGAGGCCGGCGGAAAAAAGACGATAAAACTCCGCGGCTGCCAAAGAGAAGGTGAGATTGATGATGTCTGTTTTAGGGCATCGTAATCTAAACTTTATTATTATATCATTTAATGAATCATCCTGTCATCATTTCATCCAGAAATAAAGCATATTGTAGTGATTGATGTTTGACATAGTGAGCAACCGATTCGGATATGTTAGATATCAGTGAGGTTTCAGTACTGTAACATTGCAATGCTTCACCCACATAGGAAGAAGCCCCCCGTGCAGTATGTGCGCTGTGAAATGGAAGGATGTGGGACGGTCCTGGCTCATCCTCGCTACCTACAGGTCTGTCTCAGCAACCACACAAATTTACTGAGGCTTATTTACACCTGTCACTCTAACGCTACTCCAGTTCAAATGTTGTACTCGGGAATGGATTCTGAACTTTGCTGTGATGAACCATTTGATTTTCAAACGCTATAAAGTCCTGATCAGACAGAGCGTGTTTTGCAGTTTACTGCGTTTTTTTTTTTTTTTTATATTGTTGCTAGGCAGTCACCGAATGAGTTCTAACGTTACCTTATTATGAAACCATGAACTGTATGCGACCCAAATAGTTAATAATAGATGGTTTAAATTAATGAAAACAACTAATGACCTTGGACGCTTTTCCGCTTTGAGTTGAACTTTTTTTCAACTCAAGGTGTTCGGGGCGCTCCTGTAAAAACACGAGGCGCTCAGCAACGCAAAAGCAGCACACAAAACGCTTCCATCTCATTGAAAACAATTACAAAAAATCTAAGCTAAAGCTAAAATGGCCCTAAAGGGGTTAGAGCTTCTACTAACAACTGTCATTTTCATTATTGATGAATCTGTTGATTATTGTGTTAATTGATTCATAGCAGAGCCAGAAAATAGTGACAGCTGTCCATCACAGTTTCTCGGGTGGTGCCTTCAAAGTGCTGGACTACTTTTCTGTTGATCAGTTATTGAACAATAAACAATAAGTAGTTTCGGCACTAAAAGTATGAACTTATTATCCATATCTGAGAAGATCCCAGCATCATTTCTGATAAAATCTTCAATACAGAGGAACAATGTGGTCTGCATAATATGTTCAAACACTCCTAATAAATGCAATTAAAATTTTTTTTATGATGAATTGACCACGCATGCTATTGTCGATAACTTTAAGATAGAAAACAAACTCTTTTTTTAGGTCTGTTTTCAGTCTGCTAGCCTCTCCATCCTCCTGCTAATGATGATCTGTTTTTACATGTTTTTTTTGTTCTGCACACCAGCATCATATAAAGTACCAGCACTTACTCAAGAAGAAATACGTCTGTCCTCACCCTTCTTGTGGAAGGCTGTTCCGACTACAGAAGCAGCTGCTGCGTCATGCAAAGCACCACACAGGTACACCTGCAGTACACACATAAAATGTGCATTGGGTTCGATCTGTGTTGGAGAACAACATCTATATTTGAGTGTTTTGTTGTTCCAGACCAGAGGGACTACATCTGTGAGTTCTGTGCTCGTGCCTTCAAGAGCTCCCACAACCTGGCTGTGCACCGCATGATCCACACCGGAGAGAAGCCCCTGCAGTTAGTACTTCTCTGCTCACAATTATTACTCCTTTGATTTCTTCATTCCCTTAAGTACTTGAATACATGCATTTTCTCTTGATTTTTTTTCCCCCATAGGTGTGAAATCTGCGGCTTCACGTGTCGTCAGAAGGCGTCTCTCAACTGGCACATGAAGAAGCACGACGCCGACGCTACCTATCAGTTTGCCTGCTCCATTTGTGGCAAGAAGTTTGAGAAGAAGGACTGTGTGGTGGCCCACAAGGCTAAGAGTCACCCGGAGGTACTAATCGCTGAGGCTCTGGCAGCCAATGCTGGCGCCCTCATCACAACCCCGGCCTCCCTGCTGGAGCTGCCAGGAAACCCCATGCAAGCAGAGGTCACCAGCCTGGACGTGAGCCAAATGGGGCAGGATGGGCAGGTGGACCAGCTGAGCCACGATGGTCAAGTGGCTCAGGTGTCCCAGATGGGTCATGTGACCCAACAAGTGAGTCACCAGGTGGTGTTACTGGGACAGGACCAGAGCCTCCACACCATGCAGGTGCCGGTGACGATCGCCCTGTCCCCCATTGACCCCCCGTCGCCAGCTGACAACCAGCAGCAGACTCACCTCCAGCTCCAGATGCCCGTCCAGTTTGTGCAGGCTGCTCAGCAGCCACAACAGCTGACCCTCCACTCCGGCTCAGTGGTGACCCAGCATCAACCCCAACTGCACTCTCTACAGTCGTACTCCTCCCAGCAGCAGAGCCAGACACAAATCCTTCAGATGACCTTCCAGCCGGTCAGCCAGTCTCAGACCCACATTCAGCAGATCCCCATCCTAGCGACCTCTCAGCAGCTCCAGAGCCTGCACGCAGCGTCCCTGAGCTCTCCTCTCCTGTCCCCCTCCCAGCCCCAGTCCCAGGACCCGGCCTCCACTAACGGGGACAGCTTTATTCTGGACAACCCGGTGCTCTCGTCTTCCTCTCCGTCAGCCGGCTCCCTCGTGCAGACGGAGGTTATGGGGGAGGACGGCGTGGTCTGGGAGCAGACGGGACACGGGGAAGTTCTGTCGGACAGCACTGAGAGACACGTGCAGCAGACCCTCATGTAAAACAAGGATCGCACGAACAGAACAGAAGATGGAAGCAGATTGCCATCAGTGACCTGATACACTGTACTGCAATGTTTGAGGTAAATGTAGGATCACCAATATATTATGTACTGTTCACTCATAGTCATATTTGGTAGCTTTTTAGAATATCTGTATCAGGGAAAGATATGTATGTGTGTCTGTATGTGTAAGTCGTTGCCTTTGTACATAAGTCCTGTAAACTTAACTAGCCTTTTATGTGAGTGTGTGTAATGATGCTGAGGTTATGTTGCAAAGCTATTATGCAATAATATTAGCATACCTCTTAGTAATATACAACACACACCTAGTGTGTGGCGTCAAGGTTCCTACTGAAATAAATCAACTGTATTTATATTATGAATTAACACAAAACACACGTTAGAAAGCTATAAACACAATCCCAATATGTGTGGAGTAAATTCTGTTTAAATGAATAATAGGCAGCTATTTTTTTCATTTAGTGTCCAGATCTACTGTAAAGCCTTTATTTGGCGAAGTTAAAAGAAAAATACAACTGACAAGGAGAAACATTTCAAAACCTGAAAAGGAATAGACAAAACATATGTTTTACAGTCCTGTAAAAAATAGTCACAGAATATGCATATTTTAGCTATTTTGTCAGTGTCATTAAACATCTTTCACTGGCAGCTGTTTGTTAAGCTTGGCTGTTGGTAGACTTTGAAGGAATAATAACCTATATAATGTATATACTAATCACAAAAAGTCCTCGGTCATTATAGGCAGCTAAAAGGTGACCTTGGATACTGTAAATCACACGTGAACCCATAAAATAACAGCAAGCACAGAATTAAACTCAAACGTTGTCAATAACCTTTGAAGTGTAAATGTAATTTGATAAGCAAAGCTATGTAGAGAAACCTTGGAGCATATGTCGATACTAAATCTGCACCTCTTCTGGTTTGTGATTTAGGATGTGTGGTAGAGCAAACACAAAAACTGTTCATTTATAAGATGAAAATAAATGTCTTAACATTTATCTAAAGTGTATTCACTAACAGTAGTTAACACGAACCCGAACAATCTCACTGAATGTCTTGGAACTGGGGCAGTTATAGGCCCGATCCCAATGTCCACTCTCACAGACTCCCGCAAAGTTTAGAGTCAGTGAGGGCGCCCTCGCAGACGTTTTGAGCCCTTTATGAACAATTTCCGGTAGTCTGTATTTCTGCAGACTTTGCCTGAGGGAATTACCCACAATTCATAGCGTTGTGATGTTAAACACAGGGTTACTAGGGGAAGTACGGAGGCATAAAATAAACGATAAACAAGAGGACAGCACACGGGTGTTCAGCCAGGCATATTTAAATTTACACAGAAATGTTAACATTAAGGATTTAAGAGAGTACATAAAAAAACACATGAAATCAGAGTAATGCAAGTATTAGACTATTAGAATATTACACACCTGGATTATTCATCAAACATTTATTTTATTTTTTCTTCATGAAGTTTGACAAAAACAAGTAAATTTAATTTTGTTTTGAGTTACTTCTAGTCTCGTAAGGCGAGAGCCTGGAAGACGTTCAAATAGGAAGTAAAAACGTAAAATAAAACCCACAATTGGCGTTGTCAAGGTAATGTGATATGTTGCAGTAAAGTGCTGTATAGGGCTGTACAATTAATCTAATATTAATCGTGATCATGATTTTGGCTTCCCACAATTAAATGAACATGATCGACTTGACATTTAAAATTTGTGCTTCGCTCAAAGAAAACTGCTGCATAAATCAAGCGCTTCCTAAACTAACAGCTAGAGATGAACCGTCAATCAGCAGCCGATTGAAGCCGGACGGATTTGAGCAGTCTCATATATCCATATATTTCGTATTTTTTGCCGGTCACACACACACGTGCAGCTGCACATGATGGTCCGCTGACAGCGCGGAGATAAACAGCTCTGTTAATGGAGGTTCCACTGAGTTACATTATGATACGTTCAAGCTCTACTCCGTGTATGATGGTGCCTTCAAATGGGGTCGTGTTTACCGAGTCCATATGACCGAGAAACTTGAATAAATCCAGTTGTTCGAAGGAGATGTTTTAACAACGATATAAAATAGATAATAGAGAGAGAAATACAGTATGACCTGTTTAACTTCCTAACACTAGCTCTAAACAGCTTATAAAAAACTTTAAAAGCAAATATTTAAATAAAAATACAATAATTTATTTATTAATCATTTGAATTTTGTATTTTTATGCAAATAACCACTATAGGTGACAAAGTAAAAGGATAACATTTTTGAGTTTTTGATGGTCGTAATGTAACAACATGGAAGTGAAAGCAGCTCTCTGTTTATTTAAATGTGAAATTGCAGTAAAAATATTTTGTCCCTAAAATCTATGAATAATCATGTTCTCAATATTGACCAAAATAATCATGATTATCATTTTGGCCATAATCGTGCAGCTCTAGTGCTGTCCCATTCATATTTATACCATTTCAAACTTTTGCATCCTCTCACACTCAACCATTTACCAGGTGATCTCAGTTAAGTCCCTGAGGGTTCAGGGCTTAAGGCCTTAGGGGGGGGGACATTGGGATTGGGCCGTAGTTTAGTTGGTTTGAGGGGTCAACTATTAATAGTAAGGTCGGTGGCTCAATCCCCAGTTCCGTCTGTCCACATGTCAAAATGTGCTGAAGCAAGAACCACAAATTGCTCTCAATAGTGTGACTGTGGGGAATACAAATGTAAGTTGTTTTGGACAAAAGTGTCTGCTAGATGTAACATAACTGTATGCCTGAGTCATTAACTGGTCCTACAATACATAGTGCACAATTTCTACAACATATACAAACACTGAGAGAACATATTTCATCCCAGTACTATTGCTTTTGTGTAACAGCTCAGAAAAAAACATCCATCAGGACATATTGATCTGCTCTCTGTCCCTCTGCATGGCGTACTGCTTCATCGCTCGCTTAGGAGGAATCAAGGTGTTGCTCAGTCCAACCTTCCTCTTCTTCGCTTGCTGCCCTCCTGACTCGTCCTCTTTAGTCTCCTGCAGGAGGTTCTGGGATCCTCCACCTGAATGGGACTCGGCTTGATCCGACCCGGTAGTTTCTTCACTCGCTTGTGCATGACTGTCAGTGAGAGTCTGGAGGTCACTGTCGTGTGCAAACTTGCATTTGATCCCAAACCTACACCTTCCATCCTTCCTGTATGACACACACATCCTTTTACCTCCTATCTGGGAGGGTTTGGCCTGCATGGTTAAGGGGACGTGCTTCTGCAGGGCACTGAGCTTCTGGTCCGCCTGGGCCTTGAAAGGGTTGGCAAACACACTGCTGTCTGAGGAGGTGAGCAGAGAAGGTGGAGGTAGTTTATTGGAGGAGGTGAGCAGCAGGGATGGAGCAGGCAGGTAGGTTGCAGAAGGTTTTTGAGGATGATGATGACGTGGTGGTGGTGGTGGTGGTGGTGGTGATGAAGAGGGCTCTGGGTCCTCTTCCTCTGGTTCTGACTCACTGGAACCAGACTCCAGCAAGAAGTTGCGGGTCTTTTTGACAGCTGGTGCATCATCATCATCCATCTCCTTGACAACAGACCTTGAAGATGGAGAGAAGGTGCAGCAGGTTAGCTAATGTTAGCATAACCTTAATATTATTTAGAATAGAATAGAAAGCTTTATTGTCATCGTATTAAATACAAAGAGATTCACAGTTGCCACTTCTGGTCAGTGCTTTAAAACAAATACTTGACAAGACTAAACGAGGTAGATAAAACATATAACAGGTAAAACCATGTTATAAAGCAATATAAAACAGATAAATGTGTTACACTAGAGTATAATATATAAAAATAGATGTAATGTAAAAAGAGGTAATTGCACTTGTAAAACAGGTAGGGTAGATGTAATAAATAAAATGTAAACAAGTTGCACTTGAGCTGTATATTGCAGCAAGGATATATTGCATTTATTAACAATCTGTGTTTTGTGATGAATGTTGTTTTATTAAGTGAATACTTACCTAGCTGCACCGTTGTTTACATCCTCTACCTCTCCATCGCTGTCAGACTCAGAGGACAGTCCGTACCCGACCAGAGAGTTCATGACTTTAAGGAAGCTAAGCTAACGAAGCTAAGCTAAGCTAGCTGGTTAGCTTGGTCTCAATCTCTCAATTAAAGCAGACTAATACTGTTACTAGGTAGTTAGTATCTTACAGTAAACACTTGAGTTAATTGGAATAAAACAGCGAGGAGGGAATAATTAATCATTCACATGTCGTCGTTAAATTAAACA
Source organism: Sebastiscus tertius (assembly GCA_916701665.1). Taxonomy (NCBI): domain Eukaryota; kingdom Metazoa; phylum Chordata; class Actinopteri; order Perciformes; family Sebastidae; genus Sebastiscus; species Sebastiscus tertius. The sequence continues at coordinate 3,236 of CAKAOH010021604.1, read as the reverse complement.
TCCAGGTTTTGGAGGTCTAATGTTCGTCTCTATGCCAACCATTAGTGATGTGTAGGTCACGAACGAGTCGGTTCTTTGAGCCGGCTCTTTTAAGTGAACGATAAGCCGGTTCCCGTCAGAGAGCCGTTTTTTTTGTTTTTGTTGTTATTAATTCAAGGCAGAATGATAGGATGATCTTCTCCACCCCACGTGCACTCCGTGCACTGATGGTACGTGTCCACAGGGGCGTTTTTTATCGCGAGGGGACGCGACGCTTTCCAACATTGGACGCTTGGTGGGCTGTCACTAGACACAGGCTGTCCCCACCTGATTGGACGAACGCTTTCCCTCCGTTGGCTGCTGCTCCAAGCTTTCAAACTGGAAACAGCATGGAGGCTCGTTTGGAAACTTTCTTCTCTTATTTCACGAAAATAGTTCACCGAAATGTGTTTTTGAAAACATTTGAGATGTGAAATAAGCCATGCAGTAGCTAAATCTGTCTTTATTTTGGATCGACAATGTTTATTTTAAAAGATTCCTTGGTCAGCTGAGCCAAATGATCTGGCTCACTAAAAAGAGCTAGAATTCCCATCACTACTAACCATGGATGTGGATGCTAACGTTAGCTGCCGTCGTTAGCCGCTGCTCTGGTCGGTGTTTACATTGTAGCTGCCTGTAGCGTCACCTGCAGCACAGGCGAGTTACTGCACCCTTAAATCATTTTAATCATTACCAGCCCACAAACCACACAAAAACAAACATTGATCCATGAACTCATAACGGAAATTCATAGAGCTGTAATATAGTGTAGTATAATCTTTATACATGTATCATTACCACAGATTAAAGGTAATAATTATAGTTAGAATAATTATAAATAATAATAATTATAGTTAGACAAATTTAGGACAATTTAATTCGACTTAATTTGGCTCAGGAAGCTGGTTAATAATTAATAATTGATTTATGGAGAAGGGTGGGATTAAATTATCTCACTCCTTTTCGAATATGTAAATCAAGGCATCAAGTGTTGACGATTTATTTTTCTTACGCTTTTCATTGTATGTAAATACTACGTGTTTCTGACTGTCCACTTGTTGGTATGATCATTCTTTTTCTTTCTTTCTTTTTTTTTGTATTCTACATGTTAGAAATAAATTTTGAAATGAAAAATTATTTTAGTATTATTTTTTTAATGCATTGTAGAATATGTTTTTTTTTTTCCATACCGTTATTGAGACACACAGTACACCTGAACTGAATGGACTGAAATGCTGTGCAATATGCTGCCTTCCACTGTGTAATTGTCTGAAGTATATTAATTATTTCTTTTTTAAAATATTTTTATGAGAGCTACAAGTTCTTTTGACATGGTCATGGAGCATATATACTGTATATTTGTATTCTGGGGGTATCGTTCCTATGCAGAGGGTAGTTTAGTTTATTCATTGACTACACTGAGGGCGTTTTATATTTTAATAATTTATTTATTTATTGTGTTGAGTTGAATATGCTACTTATTTTGTCCTGTAATTACCTTGTGCCTTTTCTACCTTTTTTCTTTTCTTAAAGCTGACTCGGTGTAAACTGCTCAGAATTCCAATGTACTTATATTAGGTGCAAATGCCAAATAAAACTCTTGAATCTTGAATCTTGAATCTTGAATCTTTTTGATGACTTCCTGCTTCCTGTCTTATATAAGAAAAACAAGTGGTGAACAGTCATTGTATTTTATAATGTACTCTCATATACTTTCATGATGTCTAATTATCTTTTGATATGCTTAGATACATTTTCTTTTTTTTCTGTAGTGTTCTGTACTAACCAAACAGTGGAAAACAATCCAATAAAAACAATGAAATACAATATGTATTTCATTGTTTTTATTGGATTGTTTTTATTAGTTTTTTCTGCACATTTGTCCTTTGTATAAATAAGCCCGTGGCTTCTTGACCTCTCCTGACACATTTCTTGTTTGTTTTTTTTCACTGACTGGATATTGTGCAGTTTTATATATGTGCAAATAAATAAATATTCATCACATAACATTCTGGAAAAAAAATACAGTATATTGGCATGTATTTTATGATACTGTCTGTGTATGTGGAAGTCAAGTCAAGTCCATTTTAAAATATAAACAGCCTCAAATTATAGATCACAAATTTGCCTCAAATGGCTTTACAATCTGTACAGCAGCCTACCTCTATCCTAAGAACCTAAATTTTAAAACATGCTTTTAATAACATATGTTTTCCCATATCCAGATTTGGCTGTTACATGTCTGCACCTCCTCATGGCTGTTTTCAGGCTTTAAAAAAATCTACCTGGAAATGACCTGGCCAATCACAGGTCATTTCAGAGAGAGAGCATTCCTATTGAGCGTTCCTATTGACTGTGCTCCAGCTGGTGGCCGGTGCTTGGTATTTCCTTAACTGATCTCAACATAGCCGCCGGGTCACAAACTTTCACATTTTACAGCTAAACAGTACACTACAAGATGTTTCTGAAAACATTTGAGGCCAGAAATAGATATTACTTAGATTAACACAATATTGATTCATATTTGATCAGCGCTGCCTAGTTTGACCGTTTGATCGGAGTTCGCAAGTGATTGAAAGCTGCTCAGAGACGGCAAGGCTCCAGCTCAGCTGTCAGTTGATCAGCTGATTGGTTGTTTACCTTTGGTCTGTGAAATCTTGCAGATGCCATTAATATTAAATTATTATTTGATTTTTTTTTTTATCTTTGTGTGTGTGTTTGGTTGTTTAAAGTCCCCATGGAGGCCTTAGATTAGTCCACTAACTGTGTGTTCCTGCTCTAAATCAGTATTGTCACCATTTGGAATTCATAAATTGGTTAAAATAAATTTAATGACAAAATCCAAGTGGACATTTGTCCGGATATGTTGACTTGTCAAACATTGGTGCTACTAATAGCCACCATTTATAGCAGCTGTAATCCATTCATGTGTGCCTGTGGCAGGGCTCTGGCATTGTGCATGTTGGCTTAATGTCAAGGCTTCCCGGCAGTCTAAATGAAACAGACGCATCAGTAATCCATCAGGTTGCACCTGTTGCTTTTCTGCTACGACAAGTAAAAATGTCTTTTATGAGCGGGTCCCTAATATACACTTACTTATACATTTATTCCAAATTAAAGGCCATTGCTGTATTTTCCTGACATTGACACTGATATTTATTTTGATGAGAATACATAGGTCATATAAAGTACTTCAAATGAACCTCACCTCCATCAAC